>JAIUZE010045612.1:7500-11805 GCA_022085475.1 Heliosperma pusillum | reverse complement strand
CACACCCATGACCTCCCATCACATTTCATATCATAGTGCATTTCTTTTCTCAGATAGGAGGAGAGATTAGCCAACCACATTACTAATATGGCTCAAGGTCGAGATGATTGAATTAGTCGTTTGGCCTTCCTTCTCACATTCTTTAGCTAAAGTCTCCATCCATAGTGTCGGATCAAAAGGGAAAGAGCAGAGTGAATGTGTTGGCTATTGTTGGACGAAGCACATGTATTGAATATGAGAGGTTGGACGTGAAAAGTTAATTTTAATTTGCTGTTAGTTAAGAGGTTAAGATCTCCTTTTAAGAACAAACCATAAAAGCAGAGGCAAGGAAGGAAGGCGTTTATAGGTGTAATAGCCTGTGTATTAGACTTCCTGTGTATTAGACTTCCTTATAGGCTTACATTCCTATCCTAGCGCCTAGCATTAGAAGATATGTTGGTGCCTAGCATTAGAGGTTGCTAATATGTGGACAGTTATGAGATTCATTTTCTTTCTTCAAGTTAAGTTCTACTATTGTTGTACTATTTTCTTGTATCTATTCTTTGGCAATGGGATAAGGATCGACCCTTGCTCGAGGTAGTTTTCTCTTTCTCTGCCCGGATCTCTGGTTTCCAGTTATGCATGCCATGCTTCGTATCTGTAGAACTAGCCTCTCTATATAATGCAACCTCTCGGATTACCTCGAGTCCCCCACCTCTCACTAGCGTTCGAGTCCCATAAAGGGCCTTGGCAGTCGCGTTCCTAAAGGACCTTGCTCGACATACGAGTCGCCAAAGAACAACCCGGCTGCATTGGTCTCGTAGAGGTCCCTCTAGTTTTCCTTCGCGCTTGGTCGATTGATAAGTAAGATTCCCTTGCGTCTTCCACTCATCTATTGACTGATCGAAACCAACTTATAGCTCAACTCCAAACCTTTTTGACCCTCCGAGAAGCGACACCCCTATTGGTGGTACCCCTATGTCCGAATTTGGGTGGAGAATGTACTTCGGCAAAGAGTTGAATTATAAGCGGAAAAGATCAATCAAGAAACAAGGTTCGGATGCATTTAGTTTGTATTTGAGTTAAGTTCTTCCTTCTATCAAGTGTTGGCTTTCCCGCCCAGGTACTTTCCCCTCAGTGAGGAAACCGCTCCCAGCCTGTAAACAAGCTCTATGGGACTGACCGGCAGTTGCCTAAACTATCTTTCAAGAAGAACTCAGGAATGGGAAAACTAGACTATAAAAAAACTTGCATGTGTAAAGCATACGATTAGATTTCTTAGCCAGGTTCGTGCTGGAATTGGATTTCATCTTATGGAAGCAAGTTTTCCATTTCTCTGCCCACAAGTTAATTAGGCCCAACCCTTATCTGAGAATCTTGGTCGTCCGATAATGAGTCTTTCATCGAAATCTTATCTTTCTATTGGGCAAAACTTCGCTTTACCAATTCATGAGTGTGATTTGACCTTGCATTTGCTCTAGCCTCCTTATGCGGCTGTAGGGAAGAGATCCTATCTTTTTCTTCTCCCGTTGGTTGAGATCTTAGCCCCATTCGATTGGTGTACCTCTCTCCCCGAGGCCCAGCTCTCTTACTTGGTTGGTTATAGGCTAATCCCCCTCCTCGGCGATACGTGTATTGGTGAGGCTGTTCCCTTCAGCTGAGGTATTGGTTTTTAAAGCTTGTGCTTTTATCCTCTTCCTTTCGGGCGGGGAAACTCCCTCCGGTCCAGTGACTCCAGGAATTGAGGGCCTTGGTTCCTCTTCCTAGTTTATTATTTATTAAATTCATAGTCCTCAATCTCGAACAATGCTAATGCTAATCTTTGGGCCAAAGGGCCACAACTTCTTTATAAGAAATCTAACCCGTCGGCACTTGCGATGTGACCCTGTCCCCTACTTATCCTGCACCAGAATCGCCATTCCAACGAAATCCTTGGCCTGATACCCTAAGCTGCGCCTTCTCCCGTTCCACTCAATAAGTGGGGCCGATCTGCCTCGATTAGGGAGTTTAATTCCTCGCTTCAATGCCTGTCCCCTCTTTAAGCCTATGAGCTTGGCGAACAGCCCCATTCTTTAATGTTTAAGTCAAAACTTCGGTTTTCCAAAGCCCGTAGGAGCAGTCCTTTACTCATAAGCAGCTACAAGGGAATCTTAAGAAACAGATGTTTTAAAACCACCAGTGTAGCATGAAGTCGCTTCGCCCACAGTCTCTCTGGCGAACGGAGCATCTTAAACTAGGATAACTCCCCCCTTGAAAAGCACCCCTATAGCGCACACCCCGTTTCGTTTTAATAATTGTGTTCGAGAGGTCCCGGTTGAAGAAAGAATAAAGCAACTTATAAATATATCGGATAAAATCTAGTATAAATAACCCAAATTAGAAGAGAATTCCCTAGAATTTAATCTATTTATTCTATTTCTTGACGCATTCTCCTATCTTAATTTATCATATTCTAGCAGCTTTATTGAATTCCTAATCTAAGGGTTTGGTTCGATGTCGGAGCATTTCGGGTAATGCCTTTCTTAGATATTTAATTATCTATTTAAGTAAAACAAAAAGAAAAGAAATAATAATTTACTTGTAAATAATAAAAATTTATCATGCGGTTAAAAACCCTCTTTTAAAAGGGAAATGCCCTCTATTCGTGCCATTTAATGGGCCAATCGGTACTCAAAGTTAACTAATTAAATTTAATTAGACGTGTTAAATTACTTTTATTTAACATGGATTTGGTAGTTTGATTCCATTTAAGGAACTTCGGTTTATCATAGAACCTCTTCTGTGAATGCTATTTTGGCTTTAGAAGGTATAATTAGCAAGCAAAGCACATTGTCTTAGTCTTATGAATTGTGGAATTTTAATTACAAACGTCACTCTCAGATTGCAGAACATAGCTATTCACTTTTTCTTATGCCACGTTTAAAAGGTATCCTAGTTAGTACAAAGAATTTGTAACCCGAAGAAGCAAATAAATAAGTAAGTAAACCTTTTGGTATGTATGATTTTCGCATTCTAAGCACAGATCATAGGTATTGGATGTATCGTTAGGTTGTGCCGAGTCAAATCTGCTCCACTTTTTCCGTTGCAGAAAAGAGATCCCTTCCCCCTTTACTTCTTTTTAAAGCAGGTACTTTGGATCCTCGAATTCTTATCCCCCTGGCCCTCTACGACGGACTACCTTATCCTTGAGGACCTCAAACGAATCGGAAAGAGGCCCTAGGTCTAGTAGATCGTCCCGGATCCATAAATCTAAATTTTTTTTCTAGGTAAACGATAAAATGCAAGATCAGGAGGAATTGGTGCAAGCAACCTTGATCCAGTAGGGCCAGTGAACTTAGACGAAAGACAAGAAGGTGCCCGACGAGTGACGTGACGTTAAGGCTGTTAGGGCCTTCTCCTTCCTATACTACTACTACAATAAGAAATGCTCGTTCTTAACAAATTGGATTGGTTTCAAGCACTACACGACATTCGCCATCTGATCTCGGGGATCGAACTGAACTGCTCATCATCTTTCTTTTCTTCATGACTTTCTTGATGGGACCCCTGAACCAGAACCAAAAGACTCTCGTAAAGACTTTGCTGGACGTCGTTTCGGGCCAACTGACTGCCTTGGCTTGACTGGATATTGCTTACCACCCTTCCCTACATAATTCCTACATTTATGCTAATAATGCCACGTACGTAAGGACAAGGAACATAATCCCTCCACTTCGTTCCAAGCATGCATAGCAGCAGATGGTGATACTAACTGCCGAGTCCGGTCAGTACATACGACAAGGTCAGAGCATAACGTTTGACTGATCATGCCGTTTTGTTAGGGCCCGTCCCTGCAAGCGACGAAAACCAAGACCTGCCCAAACAATAGGCCTTCCTACCCGCTCTGCCCGATAAGAGCTCCCAGTAACCGGAGTTCCTGCCCGAACAGGCCAATAAGAGCATACGGACACGGCCAACGTACCGCGTGGTCGACCCTGCCTTGCCTTGGCTTAGCCCATGCTTGCCTTAGCTTACTTGCTTACTTGCTTAGCGCCCATACCAAAACCCACTCTGCTCATTAAGTATGGTACTTGTTACCTATCCTATAAATATTAAAGAGACGCATGAAATGACTCGAACGAATGCGAGAGGAATGAAATGGCTCAACTGCCAAGGAGAGGAGACTCCTCAAGCCCCGTTAACTCGTGAACGCAACCCACCAATTGAGGGATATTAGTGTTAAAAATGAGACATATTAAGGAGAGGAGCTAGCTGGTTTTATGCCGTAGCGCTAGGCATGTGACACTTCCTTGCATATTCGTTCAACTGAGCATATCATTAAGGCAT
>JAIUZE010045611.1:7500-12633 GCA_022085475.1 Heliosperma pusillum | reverse complement strand
TTAGAAGAAGGCCAAGCCTTTCGAGTATGACTTGATTGAACATTTGTAAGCACATTCATGCACGCGTGCATATATTACGTATGTCTTCAAGTACATGTGAGAATCTAATTAAGGAATTACAAGCGCTTAATGCTTATGTTCAAAAGCATACACCTCAAGTTCTCCATTGATCATCTGACAAAGAAGCAGAGTCGGCAGTCAAAAGAGAAAAAGCCGAACAGTCCCTGTGCCGAATGTCTGTCCAGGCGGCAAAGACCTCTATTAGCTTCACTAAAGAAGACCTACTCTTGGGTGATATGAAGCACAATCGCCCTCTATACTTCACAGCATACATCAAGGATGTTCCGGTTCCCAGAGTTCAGATTGACCCTTAAACATCTCTCACTCCTTCCTCCTTTAGAGGAACTTGGGATTCCTCCAAGCAAGCTAGCTCACACTGGAGTATCTATATTGGAATATGACGAAAGACCAGTGGGCAAGATCAGGATCAGATTGCAAATCGGTGATCTAACTTCGGAAGCGACATTCTACGCTATCCGAGGACGAGCATGCTACTCTTCTAGGCAGACCATGGATTCATGACAATCATGTGGTCCCATCTACTCTTCATCAGTGCTTCAAGTATGTGGATGCAGACAATCAAGTACGTCGCGTGTTCGCAGATAAGAAGCCATTCAAGGGCAGCGAGATATGCAGACTCAAAGCTCTATATGCCGAGACAGACTCGAATAGCAAAGCAAACAAAGGGAAGAAAAGAAGCCGATCCAAGTGGAATCAAAGCCCGGCCATCCTCTTGTTATTCAAACACCCAGCTCCACAACCGCCAAGGCTTCAACGTCAGGAATTGGCAAACCTCTTGTTATCCCAGTTGGGCCTAAGGCTTAGGTGTCAGGGGATAAGTCCACTACAAAGACCAAGGCAAATACGTCATCCATGTAGTGTCAGTACTGAATGATTCGGATTCTGAACCGGATCAGACTCCGAGTATCCGGCAGGTCGAAGGGCTTGAGTTACCGATTCCTCCAGCAGTGCCAATCCCAGAAAATCCGGAAGGAGCCACTTTTGTTGTTCATCCAAGACATGAACATGAGGAGCCGATTGTCTTCCATAGGTCAGAAGAATTGCCTCCGACATCTCCCGTTGAACCCTTGTATAGGTATGCAATTTAAGAAAGCAATTAGCACCCTAAATAAAACGTAGCTACTCACCAGGAAAAAATTCCTGCTCAGATCTCAATCCTAGACTTCTACACCGGCCGAGCTTGGTTGTTTAGTTTGGGTTTTTCTTTCTCTGAGTAATGCCCTAAGGTTTGATGTCCGGGGTCAAAGAATGAGCTAAGCGCCGAGCGAAGAAGCGTACCAAGGTGAGTACAGGGATGTGGTGAAGCATACCGAAAAAGCACTGAAATGAACCATATCGAGCACAGGTCTCACTCTACAAGTTAAGTTCGATGAGCTCGCATTCATGAAGGACATGGCATGAAGAAGGAGTTCCTTCTGTATGGAAGGAGGAAAGGGAGAAGACCTATTCTCAACCAAAGCTAAACTCAAAAAAATCTTTGTACATCATACAGCTGTGGTGGGGCTCCTTTTTTGTTTCACAAAATAGACTCTTCCACTTCTATAGACTATATATATACACTGTGTTCGACTGAACCCGTTCTCGTTTTGGCTCTGCGTTCATGAAATTCCAAGACCAACAACAGAAAGGAAATTCAATTTCAGACGTATGGAATTTAATCATCTCTAGTCCTTATGGTTTTCAGGGGGGAAGGGGAATCCTTCAAGGTTTTGGCTCGCAATAAAGAAAGGAAGAATGATAAGAAGACTAGCCAGATACCTCAGTGTTAGGAACGGATTGTGGTGATTTGAACCTTTAATAAGGGAGTGCCCTTTAGGGGTAGGATCAATTTAGCATTTGGAAGAAGATATCTCACCATGGATTAACCCTTGGGGCATTAAGAAGACCAAGCAAAGAAGGTCAAAGTCAGCTACCACACCCTCTTTCTGATTCTTTCACACCCATGACCTCCCATCACATTTCATATCATAGTGCATTTCCTTTCTCAGATAGGAGGAGAGATTAGCCAACCACATTATTAATATGGCTCAAGGTCGAGATGATTGAATTAGTCGTTTGGCCTTCCTTCTCACATTCTTTAGCTAAAGTCTCCATCCATAGTGTCGGATCAAAAGGGAAAGAGCAGAGTGAATGTGTTGGCTGTTGTTGGACGAAGCACATGTATTGAATCTGAGAGGTTGGACGTGAAAAGTTAATTTTAATTTGCTGTTAGTTAAGAGGTTAAGATCTCCTTTTAAGAACAAACCATAAAAGCAGAGGCAAGGAAGGAAGGCGTTTATAGGTGTAATAGCCTGTGTATTAGACTTCCTGTGTATTAGACTTCCTTATAGGCTTACATTCCTATCCTAGCGCCTAGCATTAGAAGATATGTTGGTGCCTAGCATTAGAGGTTGCTAATATGTGGACAGTTATGAGATTCATTTTCTTTCTTCAAGTTAAGTTCTACTATTGTTGTACTATTTTCTTGTATCTATTCTTTGGCAATGGGATAAGGATCGACCCTTGCTCGAGGTAGTTTTCTCTTTCTCTGCCCGGATCTCTGGTTTCCAGTTATGCATGCCATGCTTCGTATCTGTAGAACTAGCCTCTCTATATAATGCAACCTCTCGGATTACCTCGAGTCCCCCACCTCTCACTAGCGTTCGAGTCCCATAAAGGGCCTTGGCAGTCGAGTTCCTAAAGGACCTTGCTCGACATACGAGTCGCCAAAGAACAACCCGGCTGCATTGGTCTCGTAGAGGTCCCTCTAGTTTTCCTTCGCGCTTGGTCGATTGATAAGTAAGATTCCCTTGCGTCTTCCACTCATCTATTGACTGATCGAAACCAACTTATAGCTCAACTCCAAACCTTTTTGACCCTCCGAGAAGCGACACCCCTATTGGTGGTACCCCTATGTCCGAATTTGGGTGGAGAATGTACTTCGGCAAAGAGTTGAATTATAAGCGGAAAAGATCAATCAAGAAACAAGGTTCGGATGCATTTAGTTTGTATTTGAGTTAAGTTCTTCCTTCTATCAAGTGTTGGCTTTCCCGCCCAGGTACTTTCCCCTCAGTGAGGAAACCGCTCCCAGCCTGTAAACAAGCTCTATGGGACTGACCGGCAGTTGCCTAAACTATCTTTCAAGAAGAACTCAGGAATGGGAAAACTAGACTATAAAAAAACTTGCATGTGTAAAGCATACGATTAGATTTCTTAGCCAGGTTCGTGCTGGAATTGGATTTCATCTTATGGAAGCAAGTTTTCCATTTCTCTGCCCACAAGTTAATTAGGCCCAACCCTTATCTGAGAATCTTGGTCGTCCGATAATGAGTCTTTCATCGAAATCTTATCTTTCTATTGGGCAAAACTTCGCTTTACCAATTCATGAGTGTGATTTGACCTTGCATTTGCTCTAGCCTCCTTATGCGGCTGTAGGGAAGAGATCCTATCTTTTTCTTCTCCCGTTGGTTGAGATCTTAGCCCCATTCGATTGGTGTACCTCTCTCCCCGAGGCCCAGCTCTCTTACTTGGTTGGTTATAGGCTAATCCCCCTCCTCGGCGATACGTGTATTGGTGAGGCTGTTCCCTTCAGCTGAGGTATTGGTTTTTAAAGCTTGTGCTTTTATCCTCTTCCTTTCGGGCGGGTAAACTCCCTCCGGTCCAGTGACTCCAGGAATTGAGGGCCTTGGTTCCTCTTCCTAGTTTATTATTTATTAAATTCATAGTCCTCAATCTCGAACAATGCTAATGCTAATCTTTGGGCCAAAGGGCCAAAACTTCTTTATAAGAAATCTAACCCGTCGGCACTTGCGATGTGACCCTGTCCCCTACTTATCCTGCACCAGAATCGCCATTCCAACGAAATCCTTGGCCTGATACCCTAAGCTGCGCCTTCTCCCGTTCCACTCAATAAGTGGGGCCGATCTGCCTCGATTAGGGAGTTTAATTCCTCGCTTCAATGCCTGTCCCCTCTTTAAGCCTATGAGCTTGGCGAACAGCCCCATTCTTTAATGTTTAAGTCAAAACTTCGGTTTTCCAAAGCCCGTAGGAGCAGTCCTTTACTCATAAGCAGCTACAAGGGAATCTTAAGAAACAGATGTTTTAAAACCACCAGTGTAGCATGAAGTCGCTTCGCCCACAGTCTCTCTGGCGAACGGAGCATCTTAAACTAGGATAACTCCCCCCTTGAAAAGCACCCCTATAGCGCACACCCCGTTTCGTTTTAATAATTGTGTTCGAGAGGTCCCGGTTGAAGAAAGAATAAAGCAACTTATAAATATATCGGATAAAATCTAGTATAAATAACCCAAATTAGAAGAGAATTCCCTAGAATTTAATCTATTTATTCTATTTCTTGACGCATTCTCCTATCTTAATTTATCATATTCTAGCAGCTTTATTGAATTCCTAATCTAAGGGTTTGGTTCGATGTCGGAGCATTTCGGGTCATGCCTTTCTTAGATATTTAATTATCTATTTAAGTAAAACAAAAAGAAAAGAAATAATAATTTACTTGTAAATAATAAAAATTTATCATGCGGTTAAAAACCCTCTTTTAAAAGGGAAATGCCCTCTATTCGTGCCATTTAATGGGCCAATCGGTACTCAAAGTTAACTAATTAAATTTAATTAGACGTGTTAAATTACTTTTATTTAACATGGATTTGGTAGTTTGATTCCATTTAAGGAACTTCGGTTTATCATAGAACCTCTTCTGTGAATGCTATTTTGGCTTTAGAAGGTATAATTAGCAAGCAAAGCACATTGTCTTAGTCTTATGAATTGTGGAATTTTAATTACAAACGTCACTCTCAGATTGCAGAACATAGCTATTCACTTTTTCTTATGCCACGTTTAAAAGGTATCCTAGTTAATACAAAGAATTTGTAACCCGAAGAAGCAAATAAATAAGTAAGTAAACCTTTTGGTATGTATGATTTTCGCATTCTAAGCACAGATCATAGGTATTGGATGTATCGTTAGGTTGTGCCGAGTCAAATCTGCTCCACTTTTTCCGTTGCAGAAAAGAGATCCCTTCCCCCTTTACTTCTTTTTAAAGCAGGTACTTTGGAT
>JAIUZE010045609.1:0-92141 GCA_022085475.1 Heliosperma pusillum | reverse complement strand
AAATTGTGATAAATCTTAATAAATCTAAATAAAAATAAATCAAAAATATTATTTTTTTAAATAAAATTTCGGTCTTCAAACTTATGAGCCGAGTCGGAAAAAGTCAACGAAAGTCAAAGTCGACTTAAAATTCGAGAAAAGTCAAAAATGACTTAAAAGTCAAGAAAGTTTATGACGACTTAAAATTCAAGAAAAAGTCAATGACGACTTTAAAAAGTCAAGGAAAAGTCAAAGACGACTTAAAACTCAAGAAAAGTCAAAGACGACTAAAAACGGTCTTTTCATGAAATCTCTCAAAAATTCCAAATACGAACGCGGAATTTCAAAATAAGACTTGGAACAAAAATTCCTATTTTAAAAACTTAAGTTCTACTGAAAAGTGTTAGTAAATATTTTTACTAGAAAAATCGGGTACTTTTCGGGTTGTTACAACGTAAGTACCTTTCAGTAATTATTGCTTTAATCAAGATCCTATAATTTTTGTTTACATGTGGTATCAGAGCAGGATTGTGATTATAGTTGTAATTCTGATTAATGTTCTAATTATGTTTTTATGAATGAATTTAATGCTTTAATCATGATGTTGTAACATTCATTCATAATTGATTGTATACCCTTATGATAGATGTTGTATCCTTATACCATAATCGTTTCCGCTGCCCTAATCGAATTATTTCGTTTATATGATTTATGATGATTATTATATGATTTATGATGATGTTTTGCACTGCCCTAATCGAATTATTTCGTTTATATGATTTATGATGATTATTATATGATTTATGATGATGTTTTGCACTGCCCTAATTCGATTTGTATGGTTTATTATGATTATTGTTACGTATGAATGTCGTATGATCTATACCATACTCGATCGAGCTAATGCTTCACTCGATCGAGATGGTTTATTAATAATGTTGCTCGATCGAGCTAAGGTTTTACTCGATCGAGCCTTATGTTTTTGATTCTGCTCGATCGAGCTAAAGTTTTACTATCGAGCCTTATGTTTTTGATTCTGCTCGATCGAGCTATTGTTTACTCGGTCGAGTAACACTGTCCTTCTTTGCCCTCGATCGAGCTAGTGATGTACTTGATCGAGGGGTCTTGTTTTGCCTTGTTCTCGATCGTGCTAAAGTTTTTCTCGATCGAGATGCTTTTATTTATTTTCTACTCGATCGAGCTGATGTCTTACTCGGTCGAGGTCTGCCCGTGTTGGTTCGACGCTTAATGTTTGTTTTCATTGTATGCTCGTATAATATTATGTTATTATGCTTAAAGGAGACCTTCGCATTATGACGAGTTGAAATTCACCACAGTGATTTCATCTCGTACTGATCTCATAATGTAATTGGGCATTCACATTATGTTGATGTTCACCACAGTGGACTCAAATTATGCAGTGAATATCCGACTAAGCATACATTCTTATTGAAGATTAATTATATCTTATGTATCGATTAAAGGAGACCTTCGCATTATGACGATTTGAAATTCACCACAGTGATTTCATCTCGTACGCGATCAGATCTCATAATGTAATTGGGCATTCACATTATGTTGATGTTCACCACAGTGGACTCAAATTATGCAGTGAATATCCGACTAAACATCTAATGGGGTGAAATAACTTGTATTAAGGTTTTACCCACAGGTAACCTGACATTAAAGTGAAACACTCATTAAAGAGAGTATACTTGATTATGTAATTAAGCATGCGTAGGTTGTCCACAGATACTGCACTTGCTTAATGAATGTTTATGAGTTACTCATTCAAGTCTCAAGTCTTAGTCATAATTGCTATTGTGTGATAAACTCAAAGCCTAATGTTCTGAGCATTGTTCATAATGCAGTACCGTTGCAAAGCTCTCTCAATAACTTGACAGTCTTTGCTTAAAGTTCTTACCACTTACCACTGCACCAAACATTAAGTCCTCCATTTCGGAGACATGCTGTACTGCAGCCAGTAAGTACATGGAAATCATTAAGGAACGCTTTCAGACTACCGATAAAGTGGTAGCTGGAAGGCTTATGTCTGAACTTACCACTGCTAAGTATAATGAGAATGTCACAACCATGCAGCAATATGTGTTGCACATGACGAATCTGGCAGCTAAGTTGGGAAAACTGGGCATGAAAGTTGAGGATCTGTTCCTCGCCCAGTTTATAATCAACTCTCTGCCTGATAAGTTTGATGCTTTTCACCTTCATTACAACACCGTTAAAGAAATTTGGAGTGTTAATGAATTGACCAATAAACTGGTTCAGCAAGCAGCAAGAATCAAACAGAAAGATGAGGCTGATGCCTCAAGCAAGAATGGTGGTCTACCCCAGGCACATCATGTGCATCATGTAAGCGGGAAATCTAAAGGTAAGTTTAGAAACAGATAGGGCATTAAGTCAAGCCCTTCTGATCAATCGTCTGCATCTGGCATAAAGAAGGAAATTAAGAAGCAGGAAAGTTGTCTTTCTGTAAGAAACCTGGGCACTTTCAGCAAGACTGCATAAAGCGTAAGAATTGGTTCGAAAAGAAGGGTGAGCCTTTGGCTTTAGTATGTTTCGAATCAAATTATGTTGAAGTTCCTTCTAATACATGGTGGCTAGATACAGGCTCTAATGAAAGTTCCTCCTTCTTGTGGCATAAACGTTTGGCCCATATTTCAAGAGAAAGAATGAACATATTGGTTAAAAACAATATGTTACCTTCTCTTGACTTTACGGATTTTGGGACGTGTGTGGAATGCATTAAAGGTAAGCAAACCAAACACACTAAGAAAGGGTCCACAAGAAGCACTGCACTATTAGAAATTATACATACAGACATTTGTGGTCCTTTTGATGTTCCCTCCATGAGCGGAGAGAAATATTTCATCACATTTATCGATGATTAATCACGTTATTGTTACCTTTACCTTTTGCATGAAAAATCTCAATCAGTAAACGCTTTAGAGGTTTACATTAAGGAGGTGGAAAGGCAATTAGGAAAGAAAGTGTAAATCATAAGGTCAGATAGAGGTGGTGAATATTATGGCAAATATGATGAATCAGGATAACATCCTGGTCCCTTTGCAAAACTCCTTGAAAGTTTGGGTATTGTCCCTCGGTACACAACTCCTGGTTCTCCATGGATGAATGGTGTAGCTGAGAGGCGTAATCGAACCCTATTAGAGGCTTTAAGGACAATGATGAGTAATACCAACTTACCCGTGAAGTTGTGGATGCATGCTCTTATGACTGTTGTGTATGTTGGAAACCGGGTTCCCAGTAAGGCAGTTTCAAAGACACCATTTGAACTGTGGAAAGGGTGGAAACCGAGTCTTCAACATTTGCATGTATGGGGATGCCTAGCAGAGGCACGCATTTATAATCCACATGAAAGGAAACTCGATCAAAGAACCATTAGTGGGTTCTTTATCGGTTATCTAGAAAAGTCTAAAGGGTATAGGTTTTACTGACCTACACACAGAACAAGAATTGTAGAAACCGGAAATGCCAAATTCCTTGAGAATGGCGAAGTTAGTGGGAGTGATCAGGTAAGGGATGTCATAGTCAATGAAGTTAGGGTGGCAATTCCAGCTTCCTTGCCCCCAATTTCAATTGATGCAGTTCCACATACTGATAATGTTGACCCAGTCAATACTGTGGAACCTAACGTTGATGACCCTCCACTCCAGAATGATAACATTGCCACTGAAGTTGTTGATACAACTCCTGAAATAGTATTAAGAAGGTCCACAAGACCTAGAAAGCCAACTACTTCAGATGACTATGTATATCTACAACAATGTGAATTTGACATTAGTATTGATAATGACCCGGTTACGTTTTCACAAGCTATGAATTGTGATGATTCTGATAAATGGATTAATGCCATGAAAGATGAGATGGAGTCTATGGCTAAGAATGAGGTTTGGGAGTTGGTCAATTTACCAGTAGGTCATAAGGCTGTCGGCTGCAAGTGGGTCTTTCAGACCAAGTGCGACTCCTTGAGTAATATTGAACGACATAAAGCCAGACTGGTAGCTAAAGGCTTTAATCAGAAAGAAGGCATTGATTATACTGAAACCTTCTCTCTAGTTTCTAAGAAGGATTCATTACGGATCATTTTAGCTTTTGTAGCTCATTTTGACTTAGAGCTACATCAAATGGATGTGAAAACGACATTCTTGAATGGGAGTTTGGAAGAAGAAGTCTACATGGCTCAGCCTGAAGGCTTCATTATTGATGGCAAAGAGGACAAAGTCTGTATATTAAAGAAGTCCATTTATGGACTTAAGCAAATTTCTCGACAATGGTATATTACGTTCCATAATACCATTACCTCCATTGCGTTTCAAGAAAACACTGTTGATCAGTGTATATACCTGAAGATCAGTGGGAGTAAGTTTGCATTTTTGGTCTTATATGTCGATGACATACTTATAGCAAGCAGTGATTTGGGACTATTACGTCAAACTAAAGATTTCCTATCAAGCAACTTTGAGATGAAAGATATGGGAGAGGCGTCCTATGTGATCGGGGTGGAAATATCTCGAGACAGATCACAAAGGACATTAGGGTTGTCTCAGAAAGCCTATATCAGTACAGTTTTAGAAAGATTTAACATGGTAAAATGTAATCCCAATGATGTTCCTATTCAGAAAGGGGATAAGTTCAGCTTAAGTATGTGTCCTAAGACTGAGCTAGAACGAAATACCATGAAAAACTTTCCTTATGCATCTCTGGTTGGAAGCTTAATGTATGTGCAGGTCTGTACAAGACCTGACATAAGTTTTGCAGTAGGTATGTTGGATCGATATCAGTTTAATCCTGAAATGGGTTATTGGATATGCTGACTCAGATTTTGGTGGATGCGTGAACTCAAGGAAAAGCACTTTTGGTTATGTGTTTGTTTTAGCTGGGGGAGCAATCTCCTGGAAAAGTGCTAAACAAACAATTATTGCCTCATCCACTATGAAAGTTGAATTTTTAGCGTGCTTTGAGGCTACTATTCAAGCTTTATGGTTGCGGAATTTTCTCTCAGGGCTTAGCATTATGAATTCTGTTGCAAGGCCGTTGAGAATTTATTGTGATAATACCGCAGCTGTCTTCTTTTCGAAGAATGACAAGTATTCTAAAGTAATAAAGCACATGGAAATGAAATACTTGTCAGTTAAGGAGGAAGTTCGGAAAAACACTGTGTCAATTGAGCACATTATGACTAGTGCTAATATAGCAGATCCTTTAACTAAGGGATTACCTCCAAAGACATTTTTGAAGCATGCTATTGATATGGGTCTGGAGGATAATCATTAAGGCTTTTCGTTTATGTTTGGATCATGCTAGTGCTTTGTAATAATGACACTTATGTTTTGATTAATCGACTTATGTTTTATTATGATGATGATTTCCGAACACTTTTCTGTATCGTATTATTGTTATTGTATACATTATTGTTGCACGATTAACAGAATTAGTCCTTTTCCTCAAGGACATTATTTGGGGATTATGTTTGCTCCTTGTACAGACTGATTATTCTAAGTGATTGGTCCGTAGTACATGGAAGGACCACTTCTCATTTATAGTAGTGTCTCCGCCATGACTCAACCAGTTGTTCAGGGATGATCAGGGTAATTAAGATAAACCCATCATGTATTCATTTAACCGTCTACGCGCCTTATGTTATAATTAAACGTGACATTATGTTTTAATCAGTAATATGGTTCAAGTGGGAGAATGTAAGAATTATTATTTAATTCTCTATTATGTGGACCTAATTACTGATATTAGTCGCCTCAATTAAATAATGGTTAAATATATTATTTCGGGTTTTTAATAGGAGTCCTAGTTTAAGTGGATTACGGTTAATGTTTACAGGCCATTAACATACAGGTCCACTTATTCTATTAAGTCCCTCCTGCCACCTCTCTATATAAGCACACCTGTTTGAGCTCTAACCTAATTCTTTCATATTAAGAGACACACATAAAGAAGTGAATTAGAGAATAAGGAAGGCAGGAGAAGGCAAAACAATAAGGGTTTATTCTTTATCTTTCTCAAGTGATTTATTATCAGATCTAATGGCTACATCACGTAAGTACCTTTCAGTAATTATTGCTTTAATCAAGATCCTATAATTTATGTTTACAATCAGGAGTTGTTTCATTGGCGACTTTTCTCTATGAAACGAGGCTGAAATATAGTCGCCTATGGTGGTACTAGAAAAGTTGAATACACAAAACATGATTACAGGAGCAGACCTAAAAAGTGTAAACCACAAGGATTTGTAATTGTCTGTTGGGAGATGTGTCGATATATTAAGGTATCGACATATCATAATTTAGGAAAACGGTATATTAAATTATATCGTAGTGAATAATGTTGTTATTTTCTAGCATATAATCTATGCGGTTACAGATATTAAGAGGATCTTCGGTAGTACTATATGTATGCACTCTAATTGTAATAGTTAGAGACACGAATGAACTATCAATAATACGATTTCCTTTATGAAACTATCCCCTCTCAATTTCTAATATTGTCGTCGAAAATATGATACTAGAACCTAAATTTTTAATATGCTGAACCGGTTTGCTTTCAAGTGTCGTATGGATATGTATGGAATTTTGGGAATGTGTTTTGACGCAGTTGGATATGTTGTGCTTTTCACTTTTTCTACCAAGTAAGAAGGTTTTGAATCAGTCTTACAATTTTGAGCAAGTCTCTTTAGAACGGTCTTTTAAATGAAAGGGGTACGTACCATTGACATTAAAAAGTGGTATGAATACCACATGACGGGCCACAAATAAGTGATTACAAACATACAAACATAATGAAAATGGGCACCGAATAAAAGGGATACCATTAGCTAAGAGGGTAAAAAATACACAAGGACGCCGTGAAATAATTCATTTTAGATAAGTTATTATGTAAGACGTTATTTTATGAAAATTAGCGCATCATTTTAGGTTTTTCTATTGTTGATTTAGTTTATTTATCCCTTTTTTTACTTGTTAGACTTTCATCTCTCACTCTTCCATCTCTATCTTTGCCTTTTTAAGCCTTGTTCCTTTGTACTTAAAGTCACTCCCTTTAATTTTAGTTCAGATCCTATAGGTTCAGTTTATAAAAGTTCAGGAAAATTAATTTCAGTTTAACTTAGTTCAGTTCTCTCCTATAAGTTCAGTTCATTTCAGCTCCAATAAGTTCGGCAAAATTAAGTTCAGTTCAGAAATTTTAAACTGAACTTTAAATATTAAATTATTTATGTTAGACTTTTTAATAACTTATTAATTAAAATTAACATGTTTTATAAAATAAGAGGATCCACTTTTATATATGAAATAACTTCTTCATTTAATGTTATTATATGAGTTGTCTCTTCATATATATATTAGACCGTTTGATGTTTTTCATTTTTAAATTAATTAGTTATATTCCATGTATTAATTTGTGCCTTCAAGTTAAACTTATGATCATTTTATAGTTATGAAAATGAAGACTCATATCAATCATTCTAAAATTTTGTAAATAACACTAATCTTTGGGTTAAATGTACAACTATATTTGTTAGGAGAAATATTTGACAAGGATGATGGAGATGAAGAAGAAAGAGATTAGGAAAATGATAAAATGAAAATAGATGATTAAAAAAATATGTACTAAGTGAATAACATAATGTGTATAAAGTGAAGAGTTTATAATCTTATCTTGTATTTTACAACATATATTTTTTTGTCAATAATAATAATAATGTTAAGTTAAATTAATGGGATATTCTACATGGTACCTCTCAATTTTTTTAATTTCTACGTGGTACCCCTACACTTTTTAAAACACATCTGGTACCTCTAAATATTGTTATTATCAACAAGCGTGACCCTAACTGTAATTTCGTCAATTAAACTCGATTTTAGCCGTTAAGTGATGACTATGGCGCTTATTAGGCAATGACTAGGCTTTCACTTGTCAATGACTTAAAGAACCCTTACTTGCTTTTGGTTGAAAGACTTACGAAACTCTTAACTTATTCAACACATCATTTGTACCCTTACTTTGAACTTTATCTCCCTCCTATGTTTCTCTCTCCCTTCATTTCTCTTCCTCTTTTGAATTTCCTCTCTTACACCAAGGTCATCGATCATCTTCTCCTGGCGATCACCATCTCCTAACGATTAAAAGAGGTATGTTGATTTTCTCTATTTTTCATTTCTTGTTAACTTCGTATTACGGAATCATGTGGTAGCAATGTCGATCAAATCTTGTGTGAGTATTATGTCTTAGTCAAAGTTTATTTAATGACTCAAAAAATTTCTATTTTGTTAAAGTTTTCATGTTTTGTTGAATAAGCATTATTGAAGGGTTTGGATTCCAAGTACCTAAGAGGGGGAGGGGGTGAATTAGGTACCACTCTAAAATTTTCAACTTAATCTTTATTATTTAAAGAAAGTTGATTGTTGTTGAGAAGAACAAATGGATACACTGAATGAACTGGGTTATCAAGAGTGTATTGCTAAATTAGAAAGTTGCTGTAAAGTGAATGTCACAGTGAGTTTGGCTGTTACTTGTTCGTTTTAGCGGATGAAGTAAAGGCTACAACATGAAGGTAACAGTATTCGAGACTGTTGCACTAGAAAGAAATGCGAAACAAACGAGTAAGGAAAAGTGCAGCGGAAATTAGATAGTCGCGAGATTAACACAAGAGTTTTGAATTGGTTTAGCCAATTAAAAGGCCTACGTCCAATCTTCTTCTTATTGATTCAATTAAGTAATCTACTCCGACTACCTAAGACCCTTACAATAAAAAGGACCAACAACCTACTCCGGTTGCGAAATGAGTTTAAGACTACTCCGTCTCAAACTCGACTCTTTATCTAAGAAAGTTAAAAGATCAAATTCCCTGATTATGTTCTTGTGAGAAGAACGAAGGCGAATTCATTAAGATCTAACTATTCTAGATAGAAGAATACAATACTTAAGGCAACAGTCGTCATGTCTGTGACTTTTGAAGACTTTGAAGAAATTTTGCGAAGATTAAAAGCTTAAAACTTTGAAGACAATTTGCAATGAAATGTGTTTGTTTTTTCTCAGGAAAGTCTTAAAGAAATGAGAGAGGAGTGCTCTCTATTTATAGAGGAAGAAATGATTTGAAAGTGATTAAAGAAGAGCCTTGAGAAAGTCCACTCTCAAGTATGTGAGCAAAATGAATGTTCTTGAATAAAGCTTTCATAAGTGACAAAATGTCACAGAAAAGTGGGCTGCTCAAGAGACAGAAAAACGTTTTACCCTGTGATTCTCCAAGGGTGAAAAACACAAGGTATGATGGTCCATGTGGTGGTGCGGGAATGCATGGGCCCGGGGGGATTCAAACCCTCGTCATCAAAAAAAAAAAACAAGGTGACAAACTCTTTTGGGGGACAAGCCAAGCTTTGCTTTTTTGAGAAAAAGTTTGTCTATGCAATTTTGAGGAATGAACACTATCAAAGGATTCCTTCTTATCATTTTCCAAACAAGTTGCAAATCATTTCAAAAATGGTTCAAACTTTTTTCAAGAACACGTGATGTTTTCGGTTTCAAAGACTTTGAAAAGTTTCAGACATGTGCAACAGTCGTCCTCACTGTTACACTGAACATATGAGGTTACAGTTGCATGGACTGTTGCATTTGTAAATACCATACTCTTCTACCTTTACAATAGATGACTCTTTACAACTCGATTTTTCTTGGACATACAACTCTTCATCAACTCTTGCTTGGAGATTAGTCTTGCAATAGATCTTGCTTAAGACGGGTCGGATCTTGCAACGGGTATTTTGTGAGAGGAAATGGGTAGAGGGGACAAGGTGGACTCCCCCCATGTGCTCTCCACTCACCCTTGATGGGTATTTTGTGAGAGAATATGGTATCCGACTTAAGCTTAAGACGGATACCTCCGTCTTAAATAAGAATTTGTGTTAGTCTTGCTTGGAGATTCATAATTTTCCTCAAAACTTAACTAAGAGGCACATATTAATTAGGCATGTCATCATCAACAAACTAGCTCAACAATTATATTGATAACATTTTAATAGTTTTTGTTGATGATTTATTATTTGCTTTTGACTATGTTCATACATAATCATGAACTTGAATTATGATGTTTAGTTGAATTATGTAAACTGCAGAATGAATATTATGGAGTATTGTGAGAAGAAGAAGAAGAAGAAGAAGAAGAAGAAGAAGGAAATGAGAACATATTAAGGGAATTAAATAGACAGATTGGGAAGGAAATGTGGGGAAATTTGGGGGGATTGTAAGGGAACTAAATAAACAATAAAAGATCCACATAAGCAAATACATAAGCGTCATAGTCATTACTTAACGGCTAAAACTGAGTTTAATTGACGGAAATTAAAAGTTAAGGTCACGCTTATTGATAATAACAACATTTAGGGGTACGATGTATGTTTTAAAAAGTGTAGGGGTGTCACGTTGAAAGTCGAAAAATTGAAGGGTAACATGTAGAATATCTCTAAATTAATTTAAGTTACATTCAGATCGTATAAGTTATGTTCAAAAAAGTTCAGCTCTTATAAGTTCACTTCAGAAAAGCTCAGCTTCTATAAGTTTAGCTTATGTAAGTTCAGTTCATTTCAGCTCCTATAAGTTCAGCTATTATAAGTTTAGTTCAGAAAAGTTTAGATCTTATAAATTTAGTTCAGAAAAGTTCAGCAAAATTCAACTCAAAAGAACGGAGATTTAGGCTGTTTTTCTCCTTTGTTTTACTTTGTTGCCACCTAGGTAGCACGGACACTTCTCCTAATCGGCCGTCCCGTGTCGGACACCGTGTCGGACACACGGACACTTATAAACAAGGAATGAGAGGTCGAAAACTAAAAGAGATTGATTTGAAGATGAGTTTAGGTAGAAAATGAGAATGAATTATAGTCAAAATCACATTTTACCTTCAATTATTTATATTTAATATCAAATACTAATACAAAAATAAAATAGTACGTTGTTTATAACTAAAAAATATATATTTTGTTAAATTTAAACAGCGTGTCCCGTGTCCTAAATTTCACGAGAGGCCGTATCACGTGTCCGTGTCGTGTCCGTGTCCGTGTCCGTTTTGGTGCTACCTAGGTTGTCACTTTGCATATTGCACTGACAGTTTGACACTCTGACAGTTCCAAATAATTTTTCCTATTTCTAGGCCCTGAATTCTTTCTGGATTACAACTTTGTTTCGCTTTTTGTACCCTTTTATTTTACTGAAAACAATCATTTAACTTTGTCTATGCAGGCCATACATCCTCTTCCCCTAGGCTGTAAAATATATCTTGGTCAGCTCTATCATCCTGTCGATTTTGTCATTTGTAGTTGGCTGCCAAAGTGATTAGGGATTACAAAAGGCTCTTCAGTGATCAATACTTGAAGTTACCAGAATAGTGTAAAATCGTCTAACCTAGCAATCAAGCATAAAGGTCCGCTATTTGGAACAAAATCTCATCTATAATTAAAGCGTTTTCATAGAAAGTCCGCTATTCGGAACAAAATCTCATCTATAATTAAAGCGTTTTCATAAAAAGTGAACTGTGCTCCTTGGTTATCCGATTTATGGAAAAATATTTCTCAGGTAGTCTTCAAATATAGAAACAATGCTAGTGGCTCAAAGCAGATCTCATTTCTCAATTACAATAAGGATATTGTTTGACAGTAAAGCCAAATGGATGTAAATATAATGCAAGGGAGCAAAAATTCTAACAACATTTTTCTAACAATCTGAATTTGATTTTTCGTGTACAGCAGAATGCAATTCAATAAAACGGCAAAAAGTTGACTTCCACAAATGTTTACAAAGGCAATATATATTCATCAACATCAACAATACAACAGTATTGAAACAAGTTTTTCCGTACTTCCTTAGTTGCTAGGCAACTTTTAGCTCTCTAGTCTTAGCTAGTAGTAGTAGTAGAAAGCCTAATATTTCCTACTCCGTATTTTAAATGATTTGGAAGCAAATGTTATGTGTCAAAAGCCTCCTCTATCGAAATTAAAGATTGTCATTCATCGCTTCATTCCATAAGGAATATTTCGGGATGTCCTATTTTAGACAAGAAGAAAGACAAAATTGTCCTTGTTGCACAAGGTATCCAGTGCACTATCACATTAGCATTTCTTGAAATCAGACCTGCTTTGTAGAAGTCATTACTGAGTTGTAGCATTTCAGCCTTTAGTGTGACTTTCAGACCTCATAACTCCTGACTAAGGATGAACAAGGGGTCCACCATATACCATATTAAATCTATATGAGTTAACTGTATTCTCGTAGCATTCTGCAGAATCTGATTGAAGTGGACATATATAACTCGAGCTTCAGATCTTATGTGGATGTGATTCCAACTCTCACTTATAGTCAGCATTTCAAGCTTTCCAAGCGTATAGGTATCTAGAAAATTGAGCAAGTAGAGATTGAGATATGCATGTTGGAAAATACAATCGCCCTACCCGTAGCTCCTGCTGCAATTCTTACATTAATTCTTTAGTTCTAATCCCTCGGATCATCATGGCACAAGGTAGTAAATGCAACACCTTCTAGTGGAACGAAAGATGCGAGGATTGGGGAGCACTGACCTTTCTTAAATTACTGCGATGCAGTGTCACAATCCAAATTTTGTACCATGGAACTTCACCTTACGAAATAATTATGCATTGCATAGACGAGCTTACTAAATTGGTTATTTGAATCCCACCTACAAACACATGAATTCCACATTGATGGCAATTACTAAATACAATTACTAAATCGATGAGTTCCGAATTCATATTAATTACTAAAATAGTATTCCGTCTTTTGTTTATTTACTGAAACACCTCGGATTCTAATTCTTCTAAAATGTAGGAGTTTGCTTATAAGATCCCCTTAGGTAACTGAAATTCCATTTGTTATGTCTAACTAATCAATACATTTGTCAATTTGTACGCAAAATAAAACTGTAGGAATTCTACTTTATTGGCATTGTAAATTTGTGTGATGGATCAAATGATCATTCATAAATTCAGGTATGCAGGTAATGTTTGTTCACAAATTTGGTTGTAGTGAGGTAGGTCTCGATACCGCATTTACTGTGTCCCTCAGCTATTACTTCATAACCGATGATTTATGCACAGCACCTGTTTGAAGGACTTCCAGACCGTCTATTGATTTGAAATACATCGCAGTTGTCAGAGCATTTAATTTTCTGATATGATATGATACATTGAATTTTTCACGATATTCATTAAGGGCCTTAATTCCACTTTTTGTATAACTTACAAGGCCTAATCACTAAAATCTAAATTTAAAGGATTTATTCTCATGAATAGGCAAAGTAATAAGGCTCAATTACCACTTTTGCAAAAAAAAAAAAAAAAAAAAAAAAAAAAGAAACACACCATTATACCATAGTTGGTGTATTCTCCATTGATTGTTGTGTTTAGATCAATGACTTGGCTCACTAAATTGCTGATAAAAATTGAAAGCACCACAAAGCGAAGATGTGTGAGGATTGAATTGACTCCATATCTGCGTATAAACTATCTACAGTTTACACTAAAAGCCATTATTGGGCCATCTTCATTCTTCTTGTTACGCTTGCCCAACTTGGCCAGAAGCAAGCTTGCTTGCTTGCTTGCTTGCTACATACTCGGTTTACGATCAGTCTTAGCTTTTTTTTTTAACCAAGCAGCTTACCTACATCTGCTTCGAAAACTCAACTACTAAAAATAAATCACGGCTTAATTATCACTTCGGCAGCCAACTACAAATTACAAAATCAACAGGATGATAGAGATGACCAGGACATATTTCACAGTCTCGGGGAAGAGAATGGCCTGCATAGACAAAGTTAAAACAATCATTTGGTAATGATCAAAGAAAATTCATGCCCAGATTATATTCAGTAAAATAAAAGGGTACAAAAAACAGAAACAAAGTTGTAATCCAGAAAGAATTCAGGGCTGAATAATTATATGAAACTATCAGCGCAAGCTGCCAAGTGACAACAAAGTACAACAAGGGAGAAATACAGACTAAAAAGCAAAGATAGGGATGAAATAGTGAAAGAGATGGAAGTATAACAAGTAAAAAAGGGATAAATAAACCAAACAAGCAATAGCAAAGTCTAAAATGATGCACTAATTGTCATAAGATATCGTCTTACATAATAGCTTATGTAAAATGAAGTATTTCACGACGTCCTTGTGTGTTTTTCGTACCCCTCTTACCTAATGGCAACCCTTCTATTTGGTATTTTCATTATGTTTGTAATCACTTATTTGTGACCCCATCATGTGGTATTCATACCACTTTTTAATGTCGATGTTACGTACCCCTTTCATTCAAAAGACTGTTTTAAAGGGACTTACTCAATATATTAAGAGTGATTCAAAGCTTTCATACATGGTAGAAAAAGTGAAAAACACAACATATCCAACGACGTCAAAACACATCCCCAAAATTCATACATATCCATACGACACTTAAAAGCAAACCAGTTCAGCATATATTCAAAATTTAGGTTCTAGTATCATGTTTCCGACGACAATTACAGATCGTTGCGGTCTGCACTTTTAGGTCAGTTCCTGTAATCATGTTTTGTGTATATTCAACCCCTCTAGTACCACCATAGGCGACTATATTTCAGCCTCGTTTCATAGAGAAAAGTCGCCAATGAAACAGCTGATGATACATTGTATGTCAAAAAATTGACATTAGCCAGATATATCTGAAGTCTGAACTGCAGACTACAGCTGTAGTACTGTCCCATCTTACACTGAGTTTACAGAAAACATATTGAGTTACTTGAGGTTAAAATCGAAAAGGTTACAAAATTGGTAGTTCAAAATTTCTTGCAATCAAGACTAAAATCTATTTGAAGTTTTCCGAACACTAAAAATATGAAAGTAAAAGCATTACAGATCATTTCTGGTTTGACTATCTCGGTTGACAAATATTCTCATCTAAAATTACCAATGTGTCTAAGTACACAAAGTAAAGATTGAGAAGAAAGCAAAATGCACATGAGCATGCTAAGTGGTGGGAACTAACATTGTGTGAGAGAATTTAGAAAAAAAGATTGAAACATGAGGGAATCCAATTTGATCGGACACTTTATTCTGCATAAAGTATCCATGCGAAACACTGGACTCTTAGACATGGCATTGGCACTTTTCAGTACAGTTCGGCCTTTCATGTATCATACACCACGTACATGTTACCCGGACGTAGCGCCCAAAACAACTAGGGGATAAGATGGAAAGAATAAGAGAGGTGTTCTCAACTTACAAATGGGCATAGAATGGTGAGAAATAAATTATGGATCCCCACCCCTAACGTAAGGTGTGTTTCACGGCTGCTTAAATGTACTTTCCCCATAAATAAAAATCATGGGTTAGTTCTTGTTCTTAGATTATTCATTTATAATTTTAAGCACCAGAAGTAGAGGAATAACTAGTGCGAAGTACAACAGCAAAACCAAAAAAAAATTTGTGAGTTCCCCATAATCAAACACCACTCTTTCTCTCTGACTAGTGTAGGCATAACAACAGAAGTAACTAAGCCTGACGGCACCAAATGTAATGACTTCGAAAACTGTAAAAATGTAAATCATTGAGAGAAAGAACTTCACACATTTGAGTCTTAATAAGCTTATTAGGACTAATGATACACATGACTCATTAGAAGAAACAACAAGCATAAACAAAAAGTCGCCCTAGCAAGATCAGGGTCATTTAAAAAAAACGCACATTTGAGTCTTAATAAGCTCATATAGAAGTTCTGGGACACTTACGAGTACTCTTGTCGTCCAAGATAACACACAGTTTGACAGCCTCAGGAGTAATGTCATTAAACAACTCAGCAAAGAAGAGCTTAGGTGAGGGACGACTTCCAGAACTGGTTAAACATTTGCGCTGAGCTCTGAAGTTGCAATGGTACAGAAATCCATTAAAGGTTTTAAAATAGCTGCCGAGGGTTTCAACGATCTCATAGTCAGTGCCCTGCGAAAAGGGGGTGGTCATAAGAAGGATGAAAGCAACTAATATGATGGAAGCAACTAATATGGAGAATAAGCATAAAAATAATGCAGACGTGGTTGTTGTTGTAGAACTCTACAGCTGCTTTAGCACAGCCAATATCCCGATTTCGGTAAGACTCCTCCTCATTATCTATCCAGTCCTTAATACTCTGCTGATAACTCTCGATACGTTTCTGACGATACTCTCTAAAATCCAGTAAAAAAGAAAGAATTAAATTAGCATGAATCAATATTGCAAGTTTAAAGAGTAGTTGTATAATAAGATAAGATTGTAAAATATGAAAATGATTAGGGGGGTCAGGTCACAGGTGTACAGTGTACTTACTTGGAAGAATGCTTCTCCGTTAATCTAGCGATAACTCTTTCACCCTCCTCCTTATTAGACATCACTTCTTCAGTCTTTGTTATTATAAAGGGCCTCCTATTAAAGGGGTAGGGGTTCAAAAGTTCAAAACTATTACTCCCTCTGTCTAAGCCATTTGTTTATTTTTTTATATTAAAATTCTTATTGAAGAGGGGAACTATTCGTCACAATATGCAAGTGGGGGCATCTACTTGCCCTCCCCACTTGCATACTTGTGACGAATAGGGTCCGTCAAGGTAAATAAATGATTGTGACGGGGGAGTATGGGAAAAAAATCTTAAAGACAGCGAATCAAGGATATCAGGTCCAGTAGGGTGTTAGAAAAGGATAATATAAACGGGATGGAAGGAGTAAAATTTAAAGAAAAGAGTACCTGGGGAGCTTAGAATCTCCAAGCTTGTGTTTCCACTTCCTGAAAGATTCATGAATAAGAAATTGAGGAACATAATTGGGTAAATTCGTAGCTCCGTTTCAATCATTTGTTTAAGTTTAATTAAAATAGTGGGTTTAAGGAAATACCGTTTCTTGTGTATTTTGGGCGGGGAATTTGGAAGTTCATCATTGTGATCTAAACCCAATTTGTCTCTGAAACATACATGAAATAATTGGTAAATAATAAGTAGTCCGAAATAGTTGTGGGGTTTGTGATAAAAGAAAAAACATACGGATCAGGAAAGAACCCAGCTTTGATCAATCTCTGAGCATAGCCGAGACGAGGATCGACAGAGTGCCTGAAATTGTAGGGAGCGTCCTTGGAATGTCGTCGTTGCCCTGGAAAAAATACTTCAAATGGGGGATTTGAGTTATCTATCTCCTCCGCTTTCATATTGTTCACCCTCTCGTCTCTCCTAAGTGTCTGGATTGCAATTTCAAATCTTTAAAAACCATCCTATTTATATGGGAACTACCCAAAAGCAACCCAAACATATTCCTTAGGGTTAGCCTTTGTTTTCAAAACCTATTGGATATCCGATTTTGAAATTCTTTTATTTGAGTATCCTTATCCGATACTTTTTTCCGTATATTCTGATTCCTTATATTCGATTTTTTGGAATATACGGAAATGGTATCTGGTTGGTCAAAATGTTTTGCTTATGACCTCCCAGTGCCCCGTCTCACTTGTTCTCCTACTTGCTTCTTGTGATAGATCACAGGCTTGTGACGAAATTGTGTCGTCACGAATAGAATTCGTAATGCGGTTCAATTTATGCTTTTTATACCTTCTTTTTTTGGGAAATTTTATGATTTTTCTTAATAACTTTAAAAAAAAAGTATTAAATAGTACAAGAGTAAATAGCTTTAAAATGTATAAGAGTAATAAGTTTGAATCACGGATATACTCGATGTTTCGTGGTTTTATGATTTTATTTTAATATTTCTATTTTAAAATAAAAATAGGAACGGTATAGGAAATCGTATATTCGGTTCAAATTTTGATCTTACCTATCCGATATGCTTTTTTACCGTACCCTATATGCGAACATTCGCATTGAATATACGTAAATCCGTATAATTGAAAATATTGTATATCGTATCGGATATGTATAACAAACTTATATTGTATATTTTTACTCAGTCCTACCCATAATTGATTTGTTCTCATGCCACATAACCAAATACATAAATTCATGCATCATGCTACATAACCAATTATACATACCCATTACTTAAAAACTTCCTCCCAACAACAAACAAACATCTTTAAGGTTGATACTAGTTTTAAACCCGTGCAAGCAATGCACGGGTCGTAATAAGAGGCACTATTAAATATACTCCGTATAAGCATATAAATAATGAGCGTGATTAAATGTTCAATGTTGTGACAATATATAATATAAATAAGTTTATAATTGCAGATTCGACGTATATATAAGCTAAGTTATTAATCGTTATTATGTAAAGTATGTTACAAAGTGTATAAGTAATCTAAAGCGCTACAAATACTCGAAAATGCACGTTTTTTCTTTTTTTAAAATTACTCAGTATGTTATTTAAAATATGTAACTCCATAATGAATAAGAATATAAGTATATGATGTATAATAATACTAATAATAATAATTGCATTGTTAGGTGTATAAGTAATCTAAAATGTTACAAATACTCGAAAACGCACGAGTTGTTCTTTTTAAATTACTTCGTATGATGTTCAAAATAAGATATTCTGGAATGAATACGAATATTTATACAATGTATAATAATAATAATAATAATAATAATAATCACATTGTTAAAAATTAAGCTCGTACGTATATAATCGCACGGGATATATTACCTGAGTAAAGTACAAATTTAATAAACTAACAAATGTATAATTTAGATAAATTCACAGCTCGGGAAAATAATTTGTATATATCACATAATTCCTCGCTTAGAAAAAGTAATATTATAAGTAATTTTGATCTATATTTTAACAAAATGGGTTCCACTAAATTGACAAAATCAATTAAAAACAAATTTAAAGACCAATATAATATTATGTCCTAACACGATTTTAATAGCACAGTTAGACTTATAAAAATGACGGGAATATAATAAAAATGGTATGTATGCGAATATTTTTAAAATTATATAAAAGGTAAAAAAAATGACAATGTCAAAGTGGAAAAATTGACAACGCGTACTATTTTGTCAATGTTTTATAATCAATCTTATGATAAATCATTTAGTTCATATACATTACATTAATTTTTAGGCGTATTTATTATTCACTAAATAAAATCAAGACCGAACGATACCACAACTTACCTAATCTAAATCTAAATACCCTATTGACAATTTATCTATATTCTATGTGTAATTGTGTATAATTATATATCCATAATCCACTAACCTACTCTCAAACCCTAAAATTCCTAGCAATAACACATTTACCTCACGGCTCATACTCTAAGTTTCCTTATTTTTACTTGTATCATCACTTAATTACTCAAATACTCCCTCCGTCCCGGTCATTTGTTTACCATTTCCATTTTAGGGTGTCTCATTCATTTGTTTACCTTTCTATATTGAGAATGTTTTGTATGAGTAATTTGATGTGCCAATGGGACTATTGTCCACTTGTCATCCACCAAGGACCACCACAAATGGTCCCCCACCATTTTCTTAATAATTGTGCCAAAAGCAAAGGTAAACAAATGACCGGGACGGAGGGAGTATCATCTTCTATCACAAACTATATTAACCTCTTTTTCATACACCATCCATCTCTTTCATACACATTCTTTAATCAAATCATCATCATCGTCCTTCATTATTAGCCTAAACAAATATGCTTAATTTACTTATTCACATCCTTAATCCGATCACCTACTTTTTTTTTCAATATGTAAAATCGAATCACCTTGTATGAAAAATAAAGATCTCCCTTTTCATTTTTCAAAAGCATATTTTTTTTGTTAGTTGTATTAATTTTCAATTAGTTTTACAATTATTTTTGAGTACAAATGGTATTGATATAATTTTAATTTTATTTTTATTATTGTTAATAAAATGTAGTGGCACTAAATTGATTATTTTAATTTTTTTTCTTTCTTTGACTATACTGTTGATGAAAAGTATTGAATTTCAACGATTTTCAATTTTTTTTATACTATTATCAGGTTATTGATCGCTGGTTATTTATAAGTCAGTACTAATAAAATTGAAGATGCAATTTCTTTTAGAGGAAAATGTGTTTTCTTTTATATTATAGGATATAGGATATTATATGATAAGGGTGAGAAAAGCATAAGAAGAAAGAGAGCAATTAATTCCTAAAAACTTGCAACCACTTTCTTTTAAGCAAAAAAAAGTAATTTTAAAACCCTGAAATTACAGAGCCCATAGAAATCCTTTAAATATTTCTTCTTTTATATAAAGAGGATAATGGACCAACTAGTAATATTTCTTTCTCTCCGATTCTCTCCCCCACAAACCTTCATACTAATTTGTAACCACTTAAATATTTATTTCACAAATTTTACATGATAATTTTGTCATATTTCTCATGATACTCCTGCTTTTAAGAATATACTCGTAGTATCCTTGAGTACAATTGATAAAGCAACCCAACCTGATTGTCCCGACCCAAAAAGGTTGACCGGAGACCCAAAATTGTCCCGAAATACAACACCCGAATGTGAACCAAAACCCGATTTGAGCCAATCCAACCCGAACATGACCCGAGCTTTATTGACTCGTAACTGAACCGATCAAAAACCACCTAACCCGAAAATTACCCGACAAAACATAACTCTAATTGAACCGAAAAGAGTTGGAATGACTTTTTCTCTCTTATTCATTATTGACCTGAAATTACTCGACCAGGTTGACTCGAAATAGACCTGAAACCCGGAATGTCCCAACCAGCCCTAGTTAACCCGATACAGTGAGAGGCACGTATTGACCCGCCCCGAACTCGACCCGATAGACCCGTTTGCTTTGTTTTTGTGCCAATAGTAACCCTTAGTGTAACAGCCATTAATAGAACGTTAAATTTTAAATACGTGACAATAATTAGTAAATTAAATATCAATAATAAATACTCCCTCCATTCAACTCCACACTACACTTATCTTTTTTCACGTTTGCCAACGCGCGTTTTGTATCGTAAATATAGTTCGCTACGTATTTGCAAAAATTATACAAGTTAGATATTTTTAATATACTCTTAAAGACGAATCAAACAAGATCCCACATGAATATATTTTCTCTTATGCATTAGCCGGAAATTGAAAGATTCTTCCGACTTGTGAATAGTGTCAAAAATAGAAACCTACCATGTGGAGTTGAATGGAGGTAGTATGAAATAAAAATAAAAACTCGAATATTTTGTTCTTGTTAAGATGTAACAGTTCTCACGTGGTCGGTGGTACTCATTAAATATGATGTGGTTTAGACGTTGCGTTGAACAAGAATAGTCCCAAACCTATTGTAATAAGGGAAACAGTAGGTCTTGCTTGCGACGAATCGGATCTTGCGACGGGTATTTTGTGAGAGGAAATGGGTAGAGGGACAAGGTGGGCACCCCCCATGTGCTTCTCCACTCACTCTTAATGGGTATTTTGTGAGAGAATATGGTATCCGTCTTAAGCTTGCGACGGATAGTGTCCGTCACAAATAAGAATTTGTGTAAGAGAAAATACTCCGTATTCAATTTTAATTGTACATAAAGGGATTTTGAGGGAAAAAGGATTATACATCTGAGGTAATGATTTTGAGTTTTTGTGCTTTTTTTTCGATCTTTTTAAAGTTAATCAATTAAATTTTATATCTTATATATAATGTTTTTTTGAGTTTTATTGTAATTTTTTTGAGCTTAATGTTCAAATTAATAAATTCAAAAACTTTATAATAAAATTATAGTATACTCAAAAACTTTATTATAAAGCTCAAAAATTATATTCTATATGGTAGTACAAGGTACAACTAGGGGTGAGCAAAACCGGGTACCCGATACAGTTTTAAAAACCGTATCGGGTACCCGGTTTTTCTAAGGGCAAAAATTAATACCCGGTTTAACCGGGTACCCGATTTCCGTATACCCGATTAAACCGGGTACCCGAAAACCGTATACCCGGATCCGGTTTAATTAATAATGGTCAAAACTCAAAATTTGATTTTACAAAATTAGTAACGGCCCATTACTAGGATGCCCATATAATCTATTAGGCATATTATTACGAAACAGAACTACTTGAAAAGTTTGTTTTAAGATGTCAAAATGCAAACTTTCATCGCTTCACATAAAACTTTGACACCCACAAATTAGTTACGTACATTGCAAGTTTCACATCCAAAGATTGACCCACAAAGTTTCACACAAATAGTATATATCAAACCCAAAGTTTCACATACAACTTATTTTTTGTTATTTTTGATTAAACCGTGTCAAAAATCGTATACCCGGTTTGATTTTCCCCGACCCGGACCCGATACGGTTTTTAAAAAAACCGTATCGTATACCCGGAAATTCGTATCGTGTACCCGGAAATCCGTGTAATTAAAACCGTATACCGTATCGTATCCGTATATTAAAACCGTATCGTATATTTTCGCTCAGCCTTAGGTACAATTCACTTAGTGGGATTTTGAAACTTAACACTAATCAAGTAATCATTTCCTATTCATTTCATTCTGTTATTCTTATCATTCATGGATTCTGTTTGCTTGGTTAAACAGGAGAATAGTGCTGGAGTGATGCTTTAAAAGACTAACAACTACTGATATAAGTAGATTTATCATGCTTTAAAAGAGCAACCGAACTCCGTATACTAAATGATACTTAGCACCACCTCAATCCAACAGTAGCGGTAGAGACGTCGAGTGCTTAGCATATACTAACAAAATGTCTAGAAACCAGGATCTACAGTGATCGTTACGGTCCCTTAGGGCTTAGAAAAGGCTATACAGTGATCACTGATCAACACTCGAAGTTACCAGAGTAGTGTAAAACCGTCTAACCTAGTAATCTGGCATAAATGCTCTTTGCGTTATCCGATTAATGGAAAAACTATTTCTCAGGTAGTCTTTAAAAAGAGAAATAATGCTAGCCTATTATCAAAGCGGATCTCGTTTCTCAATTACAAAAAGGATATTGTTCGACATTAAGGCCAAATGAATGTAAATATAATGCAAGGAGCAAAAATTATAACAATCTGTTTCGTATAATACGAAATCATGCTAACAATCTGAATTCGACTTTTTGTATACAGCAGAATGCAATTTAATAAAACGGTAAAAGTTGGCTTTCACAGATGTTTACAAAGGCAATATTCATCAACAATCAACAATGCAACAGTATTGAAACAAGTATTTCGATACTTCCTTAGTTGCTAGGCAACTTTTATTAGCTCTCTAGTCTTAGCTAGTAGTAGTAGAAAGCCTAATATTTCCCATTTTAAATGATTTGATTCCAACTCTCACTTATAGCCAGCATTTCAAGCTTTCCAAGCGTATAGGTATCAAGGAAATTGAGCAAGTAGAGATTGAGATATTCATGTCGAAAAATTGAATCGCCCTACCCGTAGCTCCTGCTGCAATTCTTACATTAATTCTATCATTCTAATCCCTTGGATTATCATGGCACAAGGTAGTAAATGCAACACCTTCTAGACCTTTCTTAAATTACTGCGATGCAGTGTCACAGTCCAAATTTTGTACCATGGAACTTAAGCTTACGAAATAATTATGCATTGCTTAGACGAGCTTACTAAATTGGTTATTTGGATCCCGCCTACAAACACATGAATTCCACATTGATGGCAATTACTAAATAGATGAGTTCCGAATTCATATGAATTACTAAAATAGTATTCCGTCTTTTGTTTATTTACTGAAACACCTCGGATTCTAATTCTTCTAAAATGTAGGAGTTTGCTTATAAGGTCCCCTTAGGTAACTGAAATTCCATTTGTTATGTCTAACTAATCAATACATTTGTCAATTCGTACGCAAAATAAAACCGTAGGAATTCTACTTTATTGGCATTGTAAATTTGTGTGATGGATCAAATGATCATTCATAAATTCAGGTATGCAGGTAATGTTTGTTCACAGATTTGGTGGTAATGAGGTAGCTCTTGATACCGCATTTACTGTTTCCCTCAGCTATTACTTCATAACCGTGACCATGATTTATGCACAGCACCTGTCTGAAGGACTTCCAGACCCTCTATTGATCTGAAATACGTCGCAGTTGGGCTGTTTTTACTTGGTATAGGGGGCAAATTCTACCATCACCACATCCTATCAACACTAAGGAAAACGGGGGAGAGAGTACAAGTTTCCCAGGGGAGGTTGGTCCAACCTAGTCATCTGCCCTCGTTATTTTTTTGAAGTGATGGGTTTTGTGGGTGTTTCGTGCATGGCTCAGACGTTCTATTCGGTTTGTTACAGAAGCGGAGCTACTTTGTATCTGATGGGTTGGAGCTACGCTACAAGGAAGTCGTACTTGTCCAAATTTGAGGATTTTTCCAAGGATGTTTTCTTCTATTCTCTAGCTGTTCTCGGAAAGAAAAGGGACATTAGAGTTTGTACTGCATTTCTGAAACGAATTTTAATAAATGGACATTGTCCTGTTAAATCAACGAGTACAGACGTATAGTTCAGTGCTGTGGATGTATGAGCATCACAGTTCCTAAGAGAAAAGGTAAAATGAATGTTCTTTAAGAGCCAAACCTGGTCCAGACCATAATTCTATTAGTATACATTGGGACGTCAAATATAAACCCGATCTAGATAAAAACGATATGACTGATGACTCTTTCATATCTTTGCATCAGTTTACAAGCGTCGAACATGAGTCTGACAAACATATATGTTTGCATTGCCTCATTGCATTAGGTAACTTAAGTGTATACTTAATTTGCAAAGTGTACCTATATTACATAACTCTTTCTTAGTGGTTTGAAAGTGAACGACTTCTGATATCAGTAGATTTATCATGCTTTTTAAGGTCAATCATACTCCGTATATTGAATAATGCTTAGCCCCGCCTCAATCGGACAAGAGCAGTAGAGACGTAGAGTGCTTATCATACTAACCAGATTTCTAAAAACCAGGCCGTCCCAAGGTTACAGTCGTGTAGGGCTTAGAAAAGGCTCTACAGTCATCAATACTTGAAGTTACCAGGATAGTGTAAATTTTTTAACCACAAAATCTGAATCCGATTCTTCATATACAGCAGAATGCAATTCAATAAAACGGCAAAAACTTGGCTTTCACAAATGTTTACAAAGGCAATATTCATCAACAATCAACAATGCAACAGTATTGAAAGAAGTTTTTCGATGCTTTCTTAGTTGCTAGGCAACGTTTATTAGCTCTCTAGTCTCAGCTAGTAGTAGTAACAACTACTGTTAGAAGCAAACAAAGAGCAGTTGTTGTGACATGTTTTAACTTCACTGTAATCATGAACCCAAAAAAAGTCTCACAAGAATCGCAGCAACATTAATCATCAGAGAGAAGAAAATGATGAACCAGTATAGTCGAACGACAAACCCAAAAAAATTGCCGTTAGAAAAGTGATAAAGGACAGCCAAAATGACGATCAGAAGGGCAGCCCACATCCACTGTGGTACTTCTTCAGCTTTGTCAGCAGAAGATGAATTTGGACTATGCTTCTTATGTTCATAGTTAGGACTAGCAGCAGGACTAGTGTGGTCACCAGGTAGCTTAGAAGAGTAACTCGGGCTTGATGTGTTGGGCTGAAGTCTGTCGAGAACCTGAACATAGAGTTTCAGACCCTGGGTGCAGTGGTTAGACCTGCCACAGACAAAGTATTTTGGCCCAGGTTTCGGAAGATTGATCACTGTCTTTCCATTGATATGATAGTAGGCTGCAATTGGACGACTGGTTGTATCACAAGTCGCGAAATTTGCTTCAGTTACTTCAATCACATCATGTGCTCTGGTGTAGATGAACTCTACAAAGCAAAGCAGAAGCGTCAAGTATAAGGAATCATCAATGCAGATAAAAATACTAGCTCTTTAAGAAATATCATGAAGCATAGTTTCTCAGAAAAGGTGTGAAGTTTCGCGTGTATAGGCAAGTATTATGTGCATTAGAATCAAACAAAATAATCGATTTGTTGACTTATGCGCTATGATTATCGAGCTTACACAAGTAACACAACAATAATAATTCTGTTTTTATATATATACTGTTATTTATGTCACAGAGACCATTTTAGCAACAAGATAAAGGTTAAACAAATCTCACATATATTGCGGCTCCAGGAAGGACCAAAAAACCATAGACTCCTATAAGATATCAGGAAGCATGTTGTTCAAGCGATTTAGGGTCAAGACATAGCCATAGAGTCTTACGCGCCATAGCTATGCGCTTTAATATTGAATTAACTCTGTGTAAGCTATGATTGTACAATCTGTACTCTCGTTCATTTATGCCACATTAGCTACAGAGAAAGCAGGTTTACAGTAATAAAGCCATTAAAAACTACAGCAAATTCACATAAATCGCGGCTCTAGAGTTGAGGACGTAGAAACACGATTATATCATATCATAATTATAGCAATTAGATCATTAAATTATCATGAAAAAATCTTATTTTTAATAAATACTCTTTGTTCAAAGTTATGATAGCTTAAAATTCATCAGAATCTTAGCTGAGTTCAAACTCAGATACTCAACTCTAAGATATGATCATTGAGCACTAAAATCTCACGCTGTCGGAACAATTTAAGGATATGCAGATATCGTCATTGCATCATGTTTTATGAATGAACTAAGCGGATTAACACAAAAATCTACAAGTATTTAAGAACATTTAAGAACAATAAAAAGATACAAGTAGGAGAATTTAATGAACGATTGAACCATTAGAATTTTCGCGGTAATTGTTCGTGATTTTGAATATCGTTTGCTTGCATACACAGATTGAACATGAAAGTGTAATTTCAAGCAAGTTCACTTCAGAGACAAGAATTATATATACGGTACCTCAAAATATCGCCAAAAAATCTTGATAACCGACAATTTAACCGTATCATTAACAAAATGCGTGCTTATGTTTTTCATATAAAATAAAATTTAATCCTAATCAACTTATTTATAAACAAGATATAGATAAAACGATCGCAAATTAAAAACAAGAACTCATAAAAATTGCGAAGAAAAAATGATACTAGAAGTAAACTAAAGCATGAAACATCATAATTTAGAGAAGTAATTAACAGATAAAGTTATTACCGAGTGAGTCATTGACGAAGATGAGTGTAGAAGAAGACCAGTAAGTGAAATCAGTGGAGAGATCCCAACCAGTCGCTCCTCCGACTGTGATGTTTGTTGCGGAAACGCTTGGAAAAAGAATGGACGCCATGACTATCGCCACAATTACGGCTTTCAACGTCTTTGCTCCTTCCATTTCCTGCAAAATTAGCAATAACAATCAAGAAACAAGATCAAATTCCAGAGTATTAATTATCACAGCAGTAAAAATAATAGAATTAAAGTAATTTTCGATCATAATCAAATATCAACTTGATTTTTAGCTAAATATTGTCTGACAATCACCAAAGAATCTGCTAATGATGATGTTGTTGTTGATGATGATGATGAATAAGACGAAGAAGTGATTTACGAAGAGTAATTGAAGAAATCTGGTAAAATTTGTGCGTGTGTGCAGAAGTGAGAAAAGAAAATTAGAGAGAGAAAGTGGAATGAGAAGAATGAGAGAGGAAGAGAGCTAAGTACAACAGAGTTGGTTATGGTTTATAGAGTGAGAGAGTATGAGAGAATATGCGTAACAGAATTAGTTTTTTCCCGCTCTTTCTTTCTTTTTTAATATCTTGAAATTTAAGGAGATCAAAGTCTCGAGGTAAACATTACTCCCTCCGTCTCGGTCAACTGTTACTCTTTCATTTTGGCAGAAAAACTTAGTTAGTGGATGACAAGTTAATGCGAGTAATAGTCAAATTTGAGGGTTATATTACTCATAAATAACCTTCTTCATATAGAATAGACAATAATTGACTTAGACATTCAAAAAGAAATAGGATAACAATTGACTGAGACGGAGGGGTATATAAAGATTAATAAAATACTTTGATGTCCCTAGTAGCCAATTATAGAAGTTAGTTTAAGTTATTAGAGTGAGGTAATTAAGTAAAGTAACAGTTGATTTTACAATAATTTTGTGTCCAATCAATGTAAGTATACAAGTATTATTGAACCCTAGGTGTATTGTAAATTTGCAATTTTGGAGGACAAGTATTCTTTAGATTTTTTATACAAGGGGGAGTTTAGAAAATATTACAAATTGATGGCTTTTTGAATTATTTTTAAGCTATTCTAATTTATTAAGATTTTTAGGAATCAAGTTATACGAAGTAAAACAAAAAGAAAGGCAACGGAATAAATAACTATTGTTGAAGATATTGTCAACCACGACTTTTGAAATATGTATGATTTGATATTTATTTTAATTTTTTTAACTTAAAAACAAAAACAACGACACTCAGAAGATGATAAAATTGTATGATTGAAAACATTGGATGTGTGTATATACAAATAACCTAGCTTAATGATTTGAATTGAACCCGACTAGACACCTTTACTAAATGATAACCCGACACTATCTTGTTATGACCTAAACCCGACATTAATGGAATCCCGAATACTATACGAGTTGCGATATGTCTAGATCTGTTAAATACGGGTTGGTCATACGAATTCCGGAACGGGTTAGGATCATAAAATTGGCCAAAATATGATGCTTTTTTCCATTTAAAAAGTAAATAAATTATCTTTAATATTAATGTATTTTAATACTCTGTATTTTATAGAGGCTACTCTGTCATGCACTCGGCCGAGTAAGGTCATTCGACCGAGTGGGTTCGGGGTCGAGATTCAGAAGAATCTGTTTCGTGTCACTCGATCGAATATTTGTGGAACTCGGTAGAGTGATTTGGGTACTCAACCGAGTGGATCCGGTTCAGAGTTGTGTTTCGACGGTTCATTTATCTTTTCAAGTTGGTTTATATTTAAGGAAGGGATTAGACTTAATTAGTTTTAGAACATCGTTAATCACTCTCCATAATCCCTAATTTCATTCTACTCAAATCCTTAATCTTCCATTTATCATCTTTGAGCATTTTGTTGGTAGATCGTTCCAACCATATTTCTAATATCTTTTATCGGTAAGTAAGTCTTATTTCTAGCGTTGTTATTAGATAAATGTTCTAGTTTTTTTAGATTTGGGCAGTCTTGTTAACTGCAGATTTGGTATTAGGAGAAATGGTAGTAATTTTATTATCATATATGTGTAGGCGGAGACTTTGTAGAGAAAGAGTTCTTGCTTGCGATACTTGTGATTGCTGTGAATTCAATAAGGTAGGGTTCCTCTATCCAGTTACTTGTATATAATTAATTGATATTGTACTGTGATATGATTGTCACATGTGTTACTATTGAGTTTGGGGTGATGATGATACGGTGTTTGGAGGTGATTGTTTATATGAAGCGGCTGCGGAAGATCATGATCCATGACTCTGTGGGTCGCTTCTCATGGCTTCTGCCATGGAGGAGGCGTGGACGCGGTAATGACTTGGGTCCGAGGGTGACCTGCGGTGGTAGGGCTCATTGTGTCTTAGGTGGGCTCTGGACACGGTAGTGTGCTTGTTTATGGCATCGCGATTAGTGATTTCGGTATGCTTGTTGATGGCACTGGTTCTGTGATGATTATAGTGTGATGCCAAGTGATATCGATTGTGTACATGTGAATGACTCTTAAATGTGTTTAAACCTACCGTGATTCATTTGGTATATCCGGCAAATGGTGAGTAGTTGATTAGCAGATTTATATAAGATGATGATAACTGCTCGGATCTTGTGGACGGGCATGGACGCGGATCACTCATCGAGTCTTTGTCATTAGTTGATGAGTTTTGAGACAGTATTGAGTCGTATTGAATTGTATTAAGATTGGTATTGCTTTACTTTGACATTTTATCAATAAGGTGCTTAATTTGTTTTGGGATCGACAATTGGAAATATAGTAAAACAAAAGGAAAGGCAAAGGAATATATAACTATTGTTGAGGATATTCTCAACCACCACTTTTGAAATATGTATGATTTGATATTATTTTAATTGTTTTACCTTCAAAACAAAAAGAACGACACTCAGAAGATGATATAATTGTATGGTTGAAAACATTGGATGTGTGTATATATCGATAACCTAGCTTAATGATTTGAACTGAACCCGATTGACTAGACACCTTTACTCAATGATAACCCGACACTATCTTGTTATGACCTAAATCCGACATTAATGGAACCCTGAATACTATACGATTTGCAATATGTCTAGATCTGTCAAACATGGGTCGGTCATACGAATCCCGGATCAGGTTAGGATCATAAAATCGGCCAAAATATGATGCTTTTTTCCATTTAAAAATAAATAAAATATCTTTAATATTAATATATTGTAATACTCGGTATTTTATAGAGGATACTCGGTCAGGCACTCGGCATAGTAAGGTCGCTCGACTGAGTAGAGTGACCGAGTGGGTTGGGGGTCGAGATTTAGAAGAATCTGTTTCGTGTCACTCGGTTGAATATTTGTGGAACTCGGTCGAGTGAGTTGGGTACTCAACCGAGTGGATCCGGTTCAGAGTCGTGTTTCAACAGTTCATTTATCTTTTCAAGGTGGTTTATATTTAAGGGAGGGATTAGACTTAATCAGTTTTAGAACATCGTTAATCATTCTCCATAATCCCTAACTTCATTCTTATCAAATCCTTAATCTTTCATTGATCATCTTTGAGCATTTTGTTGGTAGATCGTTCCAACCATATTTCTTATATCTTTTATCGGTAAGTAAGTCTCATTTCTAGCTTTGTCGTTATTAGATAAATGTTTTAGTTTTTTTGGATTTGGGTAGATTTGGTATTGGGAGAAATGGTAGTAATTGTATTATCATATATATGTGTAGGTGGAGACTTTGTAGAGAAAAAGTTCTAGCCTGCGGTACTTGTGATTGTTGTGAATTCAATAAGGTAGGGTTCCCCTACCTAGTTACTTATAAATGATTGATTGATATTGTACTGTGATATGATTGTCACATGTGTTACTATGGAATTTGGGGTGATGATGATACCGTGTTTGGAGGTGATTGTTTATATGGAGTGGTTGCGGAAGATCGTGTTCCATGACTCCGTGGGTCGCTTCTCATGGCTTATACCATGGAGGAGGCGTGGACGCGGTGATGAATTGGGCCCAGGGGTGACCTACGCTGGTAGGGCTCATTATGTCTTAGGTGGGCTCTAGACACGGTAGTGTGCTTGTTTATGGCATCGCAATTAGTGGTTTCGGTATGCTTGTTGATGGCAACCGGTTGTGTGATGATTGTATTGTGATACCAACTGATACTGATTTTGTACATGTGACTGGCTCTTAAATGTTTTTAAACCTACCGTGATTCATTTGGTATTTCCGGCAAATGGCGAGTAGTTGATTAGCAGATTTATAAAAGATGATGATAACTGCTGGGATCTTGTGAACAGAAATGGATGTGGATCACGTATCGAGTCTTTGTCATTAGTTGATGAGTTTTGAGACAATATTGAGTCGTATTGATTTGTAATAAGATTGGTATTGCTTTACTTTGACATTTTATTAAGAAGGTGCTTAATTTGTTTTGGGATCGTCAATTTGATATATAGTACCTCGAGCAACCGAGATGATCACACCCTACCTTACTTGGTAAGGTCTTGCCAAAGGCTCTTAGGTAAGTGGGGTGTTACATATATTAACCACATTAATTAGCTACCGTTTTCATAACAAAATAATTATATAAAATAAGTTATTTTAATAGTTATTATATTATTAAATTATTTGAAAATCAAATGGATTTTTGTAAAACCATGTTATCGGTTTAAAGTTCAAATATTAATATTCTTTTAATTATTATTTTATATTTCATATATATTAATACTACAATAATATTTATGGCTTATATTGATATTTCATTAAATTTTATTTTTGACCCATCGAGTCAATTAGATCGATTCTAATTTATTGAATTATTTTAGGTTCAGGTTAATTGGGTCACGAGTCAAAATTTATGTGTTCTAGTCTAAAAGAGGGATTCGATTTACAGATCGGAGGTCAGATTTAAAGAGGCTGAGATGCGGCAAACTTTATTTAACTGATCCTATAATCCATTGGAGGAATCAATTGTGTAGTTTAACACTTTAACCTCTCTTTAGGAAAACTGCTTTTACTTTTAAAAATGAGTTTCTTTTTAATAAGTTACTTTTTTATAATAAAAAAAATTGTTTTTGGCCTACATTTTACAAACAAAAACATCTAAACAAGTACTTTTTACCTAAGCTAATAAAAAATGAATAATTTATGTTCAAAAGTATATCAAAATGGGTCTCGATTTGTAGAGAATGAAAAAAATATGAATTAATAAGTATTTACTTTATTTTATTGACATGTTTACAACACAGTAAGGATCATCTGTCCCATTTGGTGTCCTACTCTGAATAAGTGTGTGTCAGAATCTATATGAAGTAGGGCACATAATGAGATATATAAGTGGGACATAGGATCCTTACTGTTTACAACATACAAATTTTATGTATTAAAAATCTTTAAATTAAAAGTTTTTTTTTTGACAGAAGTAAAGGGTATCGTTTTACAGTTTCATGGCTCTAGACGCAAGCGCAAGAGCCATATAGCCATAAATATATCGAAGTTTAATCAACATAAACACAAATCTTATAACTAGAGAAACTAGTGCTACATGACTAAAGGAGCGTCTGGTAACAAAATCATGCTACACACGCAAGGTAGAATGTAGATGCTCAAATTCATCCATGTCGTCAGCAGTACTAACAACTCCAATAGGCCAACGAGACGAACCATGTGTACTTACGCCACTAGAGCGTAGAAATAAATGGTGGAATGCGAGCCGAATAAGCTTGCTTCCGGCGGAGAAGGTTCTCCTACACCTAGTAGATCGATCTCCATAGTCCAAAGACCAGCAACCCAAGAAGTCAAATAAATTGAAAACAAGGGATAAAGAGCTCATCTACTTAGCCAAACTCCCAACCAAGAAACTCAAAGAAGAATCCAGGGAACATCCAGCGTAAACCAGACACATAGTCAATGTCATTGACGACTACCAACGAAAAGCATTAAACTTGACATTACATAACCTAAAGGAGACAGTCTCGAAAGAGACGATTATTTGGAAAAGCATTAAATAAAAGACACTAAGGCTAAGTAACATTAATCTTTGATTGAGAACCACCGCAACCAGACCACCTACGCAACAAAACCAACCCAAATCAACTCGACCCAATCAACACACAACCATATAAATTAACCCAATGTGACAAAGCCCAAACCAATCGTCATCCATCACTACACCTCTAAACCAGCAACTCAAAGACCCCTGGCTACAAAGGAACCAACATCCGACCAGAGACGAACCAAGAACTAAGCTGAAAAGCCAACACCGAATCCCGAAAAGACCGATACCAACCTAAAACTGGCTGACACAAGACATGCAAATGAAGACCGACACAAGGAGACATGCATGACCAAAATGGCGGGGGAGGGGGGAAGCCAGTCATGAACACGCAAACCACCCAGGAAGGACCACACCTAGAAAACCGACAACACTAAACAACAAACTCGAGGAACGACGACACGAGACGACAAGGAAAACTCACCGAGACAGGTGGGGGAAAGGGCGAGGGAGAGGGGTACACCTTCTCGGCAAGGTTCCAAACCGGCTGAAGAACAGTGGATTGCACAGAACGCGAGATAGGTCGATGACGACGGCAGATCAAAGAGAGAACATGGACAACCAAGGGAACGGAAGAACGGAGAGAACCAGGTTGATCCTTGAAAACGAAGAGAAAAGGAGTAGGAAGCGAAAACGAGAAGATCGGACTGAGAATTAACAAAGGGTCAATCAAGGATGAGGTGTTGGTTCGCCGGAGATGGGCCTAAATACAGCCACATCTCCGGCGAAGGTCGACTGATTTTGGGATGGAGATGGGTAAGAGGCGGCGGCGGCGGTGCACACCTAGGGTATTAAGATTTGGGGTTTTTTTGGGGACTTTTTTCTCCCTGTACGTTTTCTTTCTCTCTGCTTTAAATTAAAAGTTAGAAGCACCAAGTTGGTGCATCTACTCCGAGCTCTCAAATTTGAGTTTTGGACTAAAAAATTTGATTCAACTTCTTCAAAATTGATTGTTTGCCCAAGTTGTACATATTTAGTGAAAAACACACTCAAAAGTTAAGCCAAAGATACCCATCAGATACTCGGAACATGAGGAAAGAAACTTACATCCGATATTCAGATGAGGTTGGACCAACTTCGGTTTAGGGTCAAATCCATGTTCATCGTCTTGGATAAGGGTCGAATCGACTCAATCGAGAGGTCACGATATAAAGGGTATTTTTGATTTCTTCTTGTGTAAAAGAGTGACGACGGTCGATGCGCAGGGAAAAATACCGAATGAAAAACAGACTAAAAAAACAGCAAAGAAAACAAAAGGAAACAAATTAAGAAAAATAAAGACAGAGATAATGTTGATGAGAATTGCAGAAACTGGTGCATCATCAACTTCTTCACTCATTTCATTTTCTCTGTTTTCATCTCCTTCAAATTTATGTCATAAACCCAGAAACTATGGTTGCTTTCTCTCCAAACCCATTTCATGGAAATACTCTTCTCATGTTTCTGCTTCTCTCTCTTCCTCCACCTCTACTACTTCTACAAGGTACCTTCATTTCTATCTTTATCATCATTTTGTAACATTTGGTTTAGTAAGTTTCAGTTCACTTGATGTCTGGTTATTTATAATTTCTGGGTACAATGTGAAATATTGTTTTTTTAGAGTATTTCAGCAATTGAGGTTTTAAAATGTGAAACTCCTATTGAATTGAATTACTCCGTCCATTCATTTCAATTCAATCTATTCCGTTTATGAAAGGCGTGTCGATTTGGAATTAATGGAGGAAGTAGTAATTTGCCCCCTGAAATTCGCAATAATACCGGGTTGTGCGTGTATCTTGTTATCTGAAGTATTGAGATAGTGAGACTGGATTTGGAATTTTCGAAGTTTGATTGGCCCGTTTGATCCGTTAGGCATTGAAGTTTAATGTAAATGATTCACTGGGAGTCACTGATATATCTGTCGGTTGTGGTCTACCACTCTACTTGATTCAGTGGAGAATCGAGCCATTGTTTGAATGAAGAAATTTAGAGCAAAAGAAAGGGTCAATGACGACCGGAGGGGGGGCTTAAGGACTTGTTTGGATTGAAGGATTCAGAAGGAAAGGGTGGGGAGGGGAAGGTGATGCGATTTTCATTGTTTGGATAGCAAAATAGGAATGGAGGGATTGGAAGCAAGGGATAATAGATCCTCCGAGGCAAAATGTTTCCCCTCCAACATAAGAAAGATTTGGAGGAAAAACTCACCCACCATTTCACCTCCCTTACCCTTCCCTCTCCCCTTATTTTCTCTCCATTTTTGGTATCCAAACAAGGCATAAATCTTGTTCACTGTGCCGTTGAGGCAAGTTGGTTCCCAAGAATTTAGAAGATTTTGGTCAGCAGGTCTTGTTGCTCTCTGGAAAAGTTTTGGAAAAAAGGTTGCTACTTAGTCTGACTTCTTAGAGATTTTAGAAAGGTCACACTTCACACCTTGCTTACTCTTATTTTTAGCACTATAATTTGCGCAGGGGAACGTCTATTTTTGATCCATTAGGTATCGAGCATGATAATTCGTGGGACATAGCTCGTATGTGGGATGGTGTTACAGGCTTTCTTGCACAAACATTTGAGAGTACCTCTGGTGCCAAAAGGGATAGATCATCATCAGGCCGTGGAGCTGCAGGTACAGTTTTTAGCCTTTTTTATTCTCGTTATTTAATTTCAGATTAATAGTTTATTAGTTTCACCCATTTAATGTTTTTAATACTAAATTGACAGCTGCAATTGAGGATAGTTCAATTGATTTTGGGGACTTCTTTAAAGGTCCACTGCCGGGGAAATTTCTTCAACTATTAGGGTTGTTGGCCTTGTCTCGACTTGGTATATATGTGCCTCTTGGTGGCGTGAATAGAGAGGCTTTTGTGGGTAACATTGATCAGAACAGCTTTATTAGTACTTTGGATACTTTTTCGGGTGGTGGCATTGGGCGACTTGGGATATGTTCGCTTGGAATTGTTCCCTTTATCAATGCGCAGATTGTGTTCCAACTCCTTGCACAAGTCTACCCAAAGTTGCAAGACCTTCAGAAAAGAGAAGGTGAAGCTGGAAGGAAGAAGATCTTGCAGTATACCCGTTATGCTTCTGTTGGTTTTGCTTTAGTGCAGGCAAGTGAGTCTCGTATATTGGCAAATACTCCCTCCATCCCACGTATATTGTCAAAATATACAATAATGACAACCTTGTCCACTGTTTTCTCACAATATACAATAGTCAAAACTTTGACTGATGTTGTCTCATAGTCAAAAATCCGCCACTCACTCAATTTTACTCCCTCCATCCATTTCTACTGTCCATATTTTGACTTTGGTAGTCAGACGATGGCAACTTAACCAATATATTCTCACAATATACCATAGTTGTGATCTTTTATAAATTATTTTGAACATAACAAATTATAGTACTCTACCTATATTTGGAGTAATGGACTGTCAAAATTAACATTAATTGATTAACAAAGCCAAATAGGGACAATGAATTTGATGATGGAGGTAGGAATATAGGATAAAGGTTCTGTGTAACTTTTTAAAACAGCCAGTAGTATAAAGGTTTTGTGCAACTTTTTACAAGAACAGTAAAAACATTGGGAAACATGAGATATCTGAGCAGTTAATACGGACACTCTGACAGGCAATTGGTCAAGTGACGTTCCTTCGTCCTTATGTCAATGACTTCAGCACGGAATGGGTTCTTTCATCTGTTGCTTTGTTAACACTTGGTTCAGTGCTTACAACGTACCTTGGCGAACGCATTTCTGATCTTAAACTTGGAAATGGGACATCATTACTAATCTTCACCAACATCATCTCTTACTTGCCTGCATCTTTTGGAAGGACTTTTGCTCAAGCATTTCAAGAAGGGAATTATTCTGGTCTTGCTATCATACTCGCTTCCTTTGTGTCTTTGGTGTTTGGTATCGTTTATGTTCAGGTATTTAATAAATAAAATCGTACGAAGGATCAATTGCAGGATAAAGTAAAAACTAGTTATGAGTTTGACAAAATGTTACAGGAAGCAGAGAGGAAAATTCCAATCAACTATGCATCAAGATATTCAGGCAGAAGCGGAGGACTTCAAAAGTCTGCTTATTTACCCTTTAAGGTGTGTCCTTCTTTCTACCTTATTTCTTGTCTGGTTTCACATCTTAACAATATATGGGTTACAATTTGATAGATGTTATTCCAAATTTTGAAGTTACTATATAGTTGAAGTGAAGTTCTCCAGCCGCACCGCCACTTAACTATTATTCTCTTTGTAGATCAAATTACTCGCTTAAGAGCATAATCATTTCGTTTTCCTTTTGTATGTGAGCGTGTCCCCCTTGGGGACTCTTCGGACATGGGAGTGTGCCCCCTGGTGTTATTTAAGTCTGTATAATCTAGCATTAAAAAAAACGTGAATGATGCTAATCCAAACTTTCTCAAGTTTTAAACTGCCGGAGTGAAACATCAATTTTAAATATGATGTGGTTTAGATGTTGCATTAAAAGAGAAAAGACTCAAACTATTGTAAATATGGGAAAATATTCAACCATTTAATTGTACATTAGGGATTTTTGAACCTTAACACAATTCATTTCATTCTGTCATTCTTATCATTCCTGGTTTCTGTTTGTTTGGTTAAACAGGTGAATAGTGCTGGAGTAATGCCTATTATATTCTCGACTTCATCATTGGCTCTTCCTGCTACAGTGGCTCGTTTCACAGGATTAAATGTTTTAAAGAATGCTGCAGTCGCATTGAACCCTGGAGGTAATACCTTATCAAGAATTTCGAGTTATCTTGTGATATCAGCTACTATAACCAGGTTTCGGGAGGGTTATGTTCGGTTGACTGTGATATTGCTTTTCCTCGTCCCAAATTTTGAATAAGATGGTCGAACCAATGTTCGGACCGAAGACCAAACCGGACCATCACAATTCAATTTGGCTCTGTCCGTGGCCATATGCTAAATATGCCTATTAAGCAGCTTTTTTCGTAGTGAGATGATGATATTGTTAAACGTTTTGCAGGTTCTTTCTATATACCAACAAACATACTGTTAATAGCCTTCTTCAACTATTACTATACTTTCCTGCAATTGGACCCTGATGATGTGAGCGAGCAGTTGAAGCGGCAAGGTGCATCTATTCCACTAGTCCGACCTGGTCGGAGTACTGCTGCTTTTATAAAAACGGTAACTTCTCCACGTCATCCTATTTTTTTTCTATGCTTAGCTGATTCGTGCTTTTTTTAGTTGTGTTCCGACTAGTTAAATTACAGAACTTTTACATTTGCATAATGCTATAGAACTTTCCATTTTTGTTAAAATCTTGGAAAATTTTCACTTTGGTGTCTTTGAAGTTTGAGGTGGGTTGATTCAACAACTGCATGCAGTTGATTTGCTTGTTAGTGTTCATTTTTGCCTTCTAGTTGTATAGCTTTGTAACTTGTTGATTTGCTTGATAAAACTAGGTCCTAGGTCGAATATCAGTCCTGGGTTCGGGATTCTTAGCAATACTGGCCGCGGGTCCCGCTGTAGTTGAACAAGTGACTCATCTGACAGCATTTCGGGGATTTGCTGGAACTTCCGTCCTCATCCTTGTCGGTTGTGCTACGGACACCGCAAGGAAAGTTCAAGCGGAGTTAATTTCTCAAAAGTATAAGTATATCGAGTTTTATGATCTTGATAAATAATCTTTCTTCTGAGGAATGAAAAGACAAAGTGTGAGGATGAGCATTTTCTGTAGGTAAAGTTTCTTAACCACACTACACAGTTGAGCATACATGCCAAATTGTATGATTGTCACCTCTGATTTCCTTTGTATATGTGCTCCTTTCATATATCTAAGTTCTTCTCTCTGTCTACCTCCATTCATTTCTATGCATTATGGTTCATTCAAAACAATTATAATTCACTAAATGATACAAAATCAATCATCTAAATGATACACTAACATATAAATCGACAACATTGCCACATTGTAACCAAAATCAATCGAACGGAGTATTGACATTGAGCTATTTTACGTATTGCAAAAATAAATTACCCTTTTTTTTATATGAATCGATGCCAAAGGGTGGTATGAGTCAAACTCAACCCCGTCCTTGGGTACGAGATACTTTTAAGTTATAACTAATGGGTATTCAAAGTATTTTAACTGACCGCATACGGCATACCTGATGTCGTAATTGTTTGAACCAAACACCTCCGGATGAAGTATGACAAAAAAAAAAAAATACTCGACATTTTGTTTCCATATTTGTGCAAAATGTGTAAAGAGAATTTTAAATGTGAATAAAATGGATGAAATGGATATGATTGCATGAGACAAGGTTCAATTTCATGCTATATTACTCATTTGTGTGCAAACAACAATTACCCACGACTATCAGATGAAGTAACACAATTGTTTTCTATTGTGATATTCTGCCTTAGCCCACTTACCTGGAGTCCTGGACCGAGGACCTGGTCTCAAATTCGGTTTGACATTTACGGTAACCGTTGAGCTGGCTCAAATTTTGGCTAAACCCTGCTTGATAATAATTCATAGATTATTACTAACTAATTGGCCGTCCTTGATTAATTCCACACAAGGTTTATTATCTATATGGATAATAAGCTTATGAATGTGAAGCTGGGAAGCTCATTACAGCCGCTTAAGAGAGCGAGAAGTTCAGCGCACATAGAAGAACAGTAACCCGAGGAGAACTAGTAAGCTGATATGAAATTAGGGTAAGTTGAAAATTTATATCAAAGGTTTGATTTGTATTGAATGAATAATGAGGACGACCAAGTCCGTAACAGCAAGCATTAATCCCAAATAATTTGGGGTCTACATGAATCGTTATGCAAACCCGCCAATAACTATTAAAATGGTGAAAAGAAAGGGTCGAGTTGTCGAGATTGAAATACTTCAGGTGTCTTGGCGTCTCGCAGTCTCAGATCTTCTTTCAAAAATTACGACAGTTCAGTGGATTTGTAGATAGAAACTTTGAAGGGTTCCTACAGTTACCTAGCTTTCTTGTAGATCACTTTCATTGGATTGAAGGACAATATGCTGCACCAAATTTTGAATGAGGTCCAAAATTAGTCGAAGAAACCAAAAGAAAAACAAAGAAAGGAAACGCGCAGAAGATAACCTTAATTTGAGTCCTGTTATAGGTGTAAGTTATGTGGACTGATCCATCGTTGGCCTGGATAATGGCTGGGTATGAGTACTCCATTTCGGAAGTATCATCTTCAAGCGTCAAACTATCAACCCATGAGTCACCATCGTCATAGGATACTGCCACCTTTAGTATTCCCCGAGAGTCAGTGTTGTAAGCAAGTACAAGACGCCCATCCCTCAACTTTACCCCATCAATTCCTATTTCAGCAAATTAAGAGCTGTTTAAACAGTACTGACAAGATACTAAAAAAACTGAAAGTAAGTTTAAGCTATAAAAAAATGCATCTGGGAACACAAACGCACAAAGATTTTATAAGTTAAGGCAAGAAGAAATAAAGGGAGATGGGTTTTTTACAACTTTTTTTCACCGGTATAGGGGCGAGTACAAAAATAAGTCGTGATCTTATTTAACTAAGAGAGTGTTTAGAATGCAACCTGAATTTGGATTTGGGAGTTGAGTTGGCTTTGCATGACTCCAAGTATGTCCACCGTCTTGGGATTCTGACATACACACTCCGTTGTAAACCGATCGTAACAAAACTCGTAAATTCCCGTTTGCTGTCTCATAGGGTACTGGTTGAATCACACTCATATTCTCATCAGGAATGTATATTGGCCCATATTTGCTCCATGTTTTACCTAAATCTGAGGTTACCTGAACAAAAGCTCAGAAATTACTGACAATCAGAAAAAGAAAAGTGAAGTATATTTCCTTAATTAGTAATTTTTTTGACAAAAGTAAGTGTATGATTCCCGAATGTCTAACCTCAACCCAGGCGCCCCAAGCATTCCAGCTTTCTACAGAAGACCCGCAAATCATTCGGCCATCATCCAACAAAATAGGCTGATATAACCACAGATAAAAAATTGTAAAGTTACAATTTGGATAGCAAATGAATACAATAACAATTAACTTTCCCCTACTGCCTCAAGGGCTTCAGCAATTAGCGAGTAAGAAGGGTTGGATATACGTAACTATACCATCGTGTTGGGAACACGGAGCAGCCATTTCTATACGGCCCAAAAAAGAAAACTTCATAGAGAATTGCATTGAATGACTGTTATTTTACCATAAGAAGAACCACAACTAGTTTAGTGAGTCATTTGGCTGACTTCCATGACAGCCTAGAACCATAAAAATTGAGTCTTCGACTCCATTGAATACAATGGGAAAGTGGATAGCAGATGAAAACCAAATAAATTTACCGAGTATACATTAGGAGAAGGATTGGATCTGAACCTTAATTTTGATTGGTCCTAATATACCGGCAGGAAATTGTTCTCTATCTGTCCATGTAAGACCGCCGTCAAGTGAACGCTTCAGGCATCCAGTCCAGCTGACAAAATTACCATTCAATAAAGTTTGAGGACAACTGAAGTAGTTAGCTAAATCTTAGATGGCGAATTTCAAAGAGATTGAAAATCGGGTCTAAAAATATGATTGAAGCTCATAAAATGATTCATACTTATTAAGCAGCTTGTCATTTGAATATTTGGATTTTGGATTTTTGGAAGGCCGTATTTGTACAACCAGAAACTGTTTCTATACTTTGAAAAGGCCTGAAATTCCTTTGAAATTTTACCATCACAAATTGCAATCACCTAATACCATTTCACCTATGATCCACCTAATTACCTACTCCTACCTTACAAAAGTACCTTCCCCTTGTAAATTTGCGCAGAAAGTGGTGAACCGAAGTATAGGATGTCATAACTCATGACAGGACACACAAGTCTGTCCTTGAATGCCTTCCGACAGATATATGTCATATCTCCTACACATCCTAACACAAAACAACACTCCATTGCTTATGCAACTCATATGAAACCTCTTATAGAGTGGAAAACTATAGATTTACAAGTTCGAGCCTCAAAAGGAGATTGCAAAATTAGTATAGCTTACAAGCTTCTATCAGATTATTACAATCACCCAAAAGACGATTTCTTATTATATACTCCTTAATTGCTACAATAACAACGTTACCCTAGTGCCTAAAAGGTTCCCGCAAATGGCTGGTTAAAGGAGGTCAGAAGTACAGTTGACAACATAAAGAGACGTTATTGGATGATGCATCATGAAAACTGTATCTAGAACTGCATGTAACTAACGCTACTTCACTCTAAAAGATTTGTAACAAATTTAGTGAGCCATTTTGCTTTATGCGGTCGTGATAAAGAAAAACCTCACAAAAATAGTGCGTTTTTGGCTCAACTGAAAAAAGGAAAAGATAAATCATAACTGGTAACATTCAAAATTTTTGAACTATCATAGAAAGATATAACTACAAAACAAATATTAAGTCCAAATGAACAAAACTCACTTTTGAACACTAGGGCCAACTTTGTAAAATAGAATCAACTGATCAAGTACTTTAAATAAAACAGGATTCCACATTGGAACTGATGGTTGTTCGTCTGCAACGACAGGAGAGCTCCAACAACCATCCTGCCCATCAACAACGTACTTTCCAATCAGCCCGCACCTCAAAACTTACTTGCAAAAACTGAATCAATAAGCAAATAATCCTCTTTTGCGTTACTACTTTGGCAGTTTGAAAAAGATTACTTAGAGAACAACCTCTTTGTACCTTAACTAGTTTCCATGAGATAGTGGCAAATACAGCCGATGATTTCATGCCTAAATTCGGGCGTCATTCACAAGGAGTGACGGCCAATTTGGTGAATTATCATTGTTATAAGCTGAATGCCGATGACACCCTCTCCTCCACCATTCACAATATTCACAATAATGTGATAGGTGATGAGCGGTCATTTGTTTACCTTTACTTTTGGCACAAAGACAAGAAAATGGTGGGGGGACATTTGTGGTTGTACTTGTGGATGACAAGTGAACAATAGTTCTATTGAGACACACAAAAATGAAAAGGTTAACAAATGAATGAGACACTCAAAAGTGGAAATGATAAACAAATGGCCGGGACAGAGGGAGTACAACATTACCCCTAGTGCCTCAAGGACTCCCGCAAATTGTGGGGAAGGGGGTCAGATGTAATGGTAGCCTTACCCCTGCGTTAGCAACAAAGACCGTTTCCGAAAATAAATAAAAAATTCCTTGTACCTTATATGTTTGCAGCCAAATCTTCACATCTGGTTCACCTTCTGCTGTTCCCCCAAAATAAGCAACAAGAAAATGATCCTGCCCAACCTAAGTAAACTGAAAATGTCAGCTACAAATTCATCAACAATACCAAACAAAATCACCAAAATTCATTAACATTAGTAACCTCAACAATGGTAGAAGCATGACAATTATTGAATGGACAGGAATCTACAGGGTATGTGAACTCCTCCTTCACTAAACTTAGCATGCTATATTTTCTGTAATTAATTAATTAAAAATCTTTGTTAAATTATAGCATTTGATGTAACAAATCATTTGATAAATGGGTAATTTACCCAGAAAGGCAGAAATGATGACTAACCTGCTAAAATCTGAATGTAATTTAAGTGGGTTTGAAGAGATGAAGCTTCTTTGAGTTGGAGATAAACCCAAGAAGGAAAAGCAGGACAGGAAAGTATCTAGTACAAATCTACATGAATTCAACATTTTCAAGTGATCATTAGCCTTAGAAATGCCAGTCCAAATAATTTAACGAGGAAATAACCAAGTGTGACTCTCAAGTCTCAAGTATCATAATCATTGACAAGGACTCAAGGAGACAACTAGACAAGAGACATAATTGCAAACTATTTTACTAACGGTAAGTCTTATATGCGTTCTAATTTTAATACAGAATAAATAATACCACATGATGGTAATAAAGATAAAAAATTTGGTATTTTTTAGGCAATAAGTGAGATGGTAATAGTGTTATAGTAATAGTGTTGATTCAGGCACAATTACGATCAATGTTAAGTATGACGGTATGAGTCTTAATTTATCGTCAGACTCATCTTCAGATCTCAAATTCTGTCACCCCATACTTCCACAAACGTTTTATTCTTCACTCAGACACTGTTGGAATATATATAAGGAAACAATTAGTTGACAATTAGTTATTTGTTATGAAAACAATTAGTGTTCGTTATTCATAATTAGTGTAGAACTAGGATTATCATCCCTTCCCTTATATATTAAAAGAACACAAATGCTCATTTAAGATGGACATCATTTTACGTGGATTGCAAGTGTGACGGTACCACAATAGGAATCATGTAGCAAGTGTGACGGTACCACAATAAGAATCAGGTTTACGTGGTTGACGGATCAAGCACGTAGATGTCGATGAACCAATAGCAAAGTCTATAATGCAAGAGGGAGAAGAGAAATAGAGGAAAATCAAGTCAAGTGTGTCGAATTATGGAGACCCGAGGTCTCTATATATAGCGAAACCAAAGTGGAGACGACCTGAAATACGACAACATGTAGTGGTTGCACCCTTAGAAGGGGAGCACCACTTCATGCGCCTATTGGAAGGGACACACTTTTTGGTGCGTGCTTTCTAAGGCAGATTTCTTTTCAGTAAGAAAACACGTGTTTGCGAATTCCGTGAAGACCTGTGATAAAGTTTTACATCCTCGGGTATTTGTATCAAACTCTAAAACTGTAATACTCCGTATTCGTTGAGCTTGGTACTCTGTCGAGTAGAGCGTACTCGACCGAGTAGGTGGTGAGTGTCGCTTAGGTAGGCTACTGCCTAGGTGGCACTTGGTCGAGTGTGGGTGTACTCGACCGAGTGCAGGGTACTCGGTCGAATGTGGGGTATACTCGACCGAGTGCATGGTACTCAGCCGAGTGCATCGGTTTGATGGTTAATTCAAGAGGTTTTGGATTAAGACGATTAAGAGTATATAAAATTATTTCGTCAGTTTCTAATCATTTTACTAACCCTAAAACACTCTCTAAACACTCTTAATCATCTTAATCTCATTTCCAAACTTGAAGATCATCCTTATTGCTAGTCTATGATCATTGTTGCGTCGATCTTATCGTAAGTATCTAATCCCTAGTTTAATTATTAATGTTAGGTAGAATTGTTTGAACCCTAATCTGAGTTAGGGTTGGGATTGGGGTAATTCTGATTAGTTATTGATTCTAGATTTCCTTGTATGATTGTTAGGAGGGGACTTCGTAGAAGAGCAATTCTAGCTTTGCGTGTTCTCGTCATTTGGATTGCGTTTAAGGAAGGATTTCCCTACTCAGTATAATTATATATTGATTGTTGATAATGATCATAATGTTGATTACGATGATGATGATGACTATCATGATTATGATATTGGTATGATGATGATTGTGATATTGGATGATTGTGATGTTGGTATGATGATGATATTGTTATTGGTACTGTGGACCATGTTCGGGAGATGGTTCCCCCCAGGCCTCACCTCTTGTGACTCCCGTTACAAGGAGGATGTGAACATTAAGGAGCTGGGTTACGCTCGTGGCGATGAGCGGGGATTTTGAATATTGATGTCCAGTGCTGAGTTTTGACATCGGCATGGGTGGGTATCTTGTTGCGATGGGAACCCGGCTACTCGTTGCGATGAGAGCCATCTTGGTTACCGGAGTTTGGAGTTGTTGATGATGATTTATGGATATGATTGTGTTGTTCTTTTGTGATTGACAATGATTAATGTGTAATTGTACTGACCCCGTGTTGTTTTCTAAAACTCTTGTGATCCATTGGGAAATGATGAACAAGATTTTAGAAGGTTATCTTTTGAGCATGCTTGGAGTTGTCGGGTTCGCCGCTGGATGATGAGTCGATTTGCATCCGATGAGTCTAGTTGTCGAGATAGTCTTTTGGATTTCATAGTTTGGAATTTTGTCAGTTGTATTACTTTGAGATTTTGATCATTCATGTTGTAATCACTTTAAACTTGACGTATTTAATTAAAATTCGTTTCTTTATTGACTATTTGATATGTGCTACCTCGGGCAACCGAGATAGAAGTCCTCCTATTCGCTAAGGTAGGCCTTGGTAAGACACTTTGGTAGATGCAACTGTTACAAAAACTATAAATATTATCTTTACGGTTTCAGGAATATTCAGTCTCGGAACATCCATAATTTAATGATAGCTTGACCCCTAGACTCCAAATTGACTCTAACTAATGCCAAACGACCGTATTGGCGCGTTGGCGATGACTTACAGGTTGACACGAAAGTTCGAGTTACTTTATATTAGACGACTTACGAATTGTCATAAAATCGCGACATATGCTAAACATGACGTCCGATTCGTTGAGTGCTTTTGGGAGATGTAAACACGGGTGTCTATAGGTGGATTTTGTTGTTAAGGTATGGTGAGTGGATGCGGCAATCAAGCGTGGTGGTGAGTGAGATAATCTGGTGTCAAGGATTGGTGGTGGTCTTGTGGTGAAAATGGTGTGGCAAAAAGCAGGTAGTTCATTTCATGTTTCTGGGCTGAAGAATGATTATTTAGGAGAGAGAATAAGAAGCTAAAGAGACTTAAAAACAATTAAACAAAGGGTTACGGTATAGGATAATTAAGATTATAGCCGTTAATACCAAGTTTGGAATAATATAAGAAATGTCTCAATAGTATAGATGATTCTCATTAATTAATCCTTGTTATTATAGAATTTTAATTAAAGAATCATGTTCATTTGTCAAATCAAGACGAAATCTTGATTTTTTTGACATAATCCATCAATTGGTACTTATTAACAAACTAGTATAGAACCCGTGCTAAAGCACGATATTTCTGAGAATTTCATCTACATAGGGGGTTTTCGTATATATCGTTTGCATAAAATGTTTGACCTTTTGATATAATGTTATATAATATTAAATATTTTTTTATGAGACACAAGTAAATAAATTATTATAAGATGGTAATATTTGTGATTATAGATAATAAGGTATAAATGTATATTTTAAAAAGCAGATAATTTCATATTGATTTTAAACTTGGCAAAGAGTGTAGATACTGATAGTGTATGATTTGTGCAATCTTTTATTTGTGTGTACATAATAGAAAATAATATCTCTTATAGATCAATGTGAGAATTTCCTGTTTAGGGAAAATAATTGAGATCGAGCTTTAATAATATCCCTTATATACCTTATAGAAAATAAGAGTATAATACATTTAAGGAAGAGATAATAATATTTCTTATAGCAAGTAGATTAATGATGCGATATGTACATAATAGAAAATAATATCTCTAATAGATTATTATTATTATTATTATTTTTATATTATTTTTTTCTTTTTTTTTTTTGCAAGAAATTCATGATCCTTTCATTCCTCTATCTTGGGTAAGAAAAAGAAACAAAAAAATACAAGAGATCATACAAGATAATAGCCTCTAAGACAAAGTAAAAATAACTAAGGCCCTGTTCTTTTGGGCTGAATAGGAGCTGAACTGAACTGAACTGAACTTATAGGAGCTGAACTGAACTTATAGGAGCTGAACTGAACTTATTGGAGCTGAACTGAACTGAACTGAACTTATAGGAGCTGAACTGAACTTATAGGAGCTGAACTGAACTGAACTTATAGGAGCTGAACTGAACTGAACTAAACTTATACGATCTGAACTTATCTGAACTTAATTTTTTCTTAATTGAATAGAATTTACAGAATCTAAAATTTACTAAACTGAACTTTATTACATAAGGTAAGATAATAACATAATTCCAATTTATATACAGTGGTTTGTTCAAATATTACTACGTTGACATCATCTTTATCTGTATCTTTATCTTTTGGAAAGGACTGTCATAAAAAAAAAGGTATACTCTAAAACATAAGGTAAGATAATAACATAATTCCGATTTATGTACATTGGTTTGTTCAAATAGATTACTACGTTTACATTACGAAAAAAAAAATCACATATTACATCGTTTTCTAACCATCTATTTCCATATCATCATCTTCCTCATCACTTTCTTCTTTATCTTCACTATCACTCGTAACAACGAATCTATTGCCTCGCCAAATGTTTTTTACTATCTTGTTTCGTACCTTTAACATGGTTTTTTTCCGCTTATCATCAAACATGCCCAAATCTACTGTTCCTTGAATATTCACGTCATGTTGTATAATAGGTATTCCAAGAGTATGCATCCTTATAAAATTATGGAGTGTGAATGTATAAAACAATAATAGACATTTGATACTTTTGTGACATTCGGGGCATATTTTTTAACACCCACCTTTTTTTCAATTGACCAAATGTCATTCCACTAATTAATGTCAAATGTTTTTATATCGGTTTTCATAAATAATATATTCCGTATAACTTTTCTGAACTTAATTTGTAAGAATTGAATTTTTCTGAACTGAACTTATAAGAGCTGAACTGAACTGAACTGAACTTATAGGAGCTGAACTGAACTGAACTTATAGGAGCTGAACTGAACTGAACTGAACTTATAGGAGCTGAACTGAACTTATAGGAGCTGAACTGAACTTAAAGAGGCTGAGTTTAAGTCCAAAAGAACAGGGTCTAAATCCTATTTAGATTGTTCACTATAAGATCATAGTGAATAGGCTTGGCCTTGCTAAGCATTCTAATACTAACATCCATCTTCAACTTATGTAAAACATGACTATATGAGCTCTCAAAACCATGAAAAACTCTGATATTTCTTTCAGCCCAAATGTGATAAACCGCAGCAGCCATACTACTACAATACCAGGCATTTCTCCAGTGTCTTCTGTTCCTTCTAAGTGAGGACCAAGTTAGCTCCTGCACATAATCAGTGCTCCCCTCAGTATGCCCAATCCAATGTAGCATTCCATCCCAAATGTTCTGTGCATAAGGACACTCAAAAAACAGATGTTGATGAGATTCACAAGCACCCTTACATAGGACACATCTATTGACAAAATAGAAACCTTTGCCAATAAGATTATCCACAGTTGCAAGCGTAGCTTGAGCAGCTAAGAAAGCAATGATGCCATGATTAGGGATGATACTCTGATGCTGGAGAGCCCTAGCCCAAAACAGGCTGCTCCTAGGGGTCCTAAACCAATCATATGCAGCAGCAGTGCTGAACCTACCTTTGATGATCCAGGAATTTATTAAACTAAGAGCATTCTCCTTTGAACCTGTCCTGCAAAGTATCTCATTCTTAATATGTATTATACTCTTGAAACTATCAGCATGAAAAGGCTTAAGATCCATATCCCAGAAGTTAATACCCTGGCAATTGTAGGCTTTGTTCCATTCATACCAAATCCCTTGACACTCCACACTGAGGAGCCAAATCCATTTGGCCAACAGAGCTTTGTTCCAGGAAAGTAATTCCTTAATGTTGAAACCTCCTTCCATCCATGGTGCACAAATACTAGCCCAGCTCTTGTGAGACCATTTCCTCTGCCCTTCTCTAATACCCCAAAAGAAGTTCTTAGCCATTTTATTAAGCTTCCTTATAATGACTTTTGGGAGCAGGCCAATAGCACACCAAAAAGATTCAACTCCAAAAACTACAGAGTTTAACAACTGAGCTCTTTGCCAGCAAAAGACAAGAAAGTTGTAGCCCAATGTTGAATATTATTTTGCAGTTTAGTGAGCAAGGTACCATACATTTCAGAGGTATTCTTTGCAGTGTTTAGAGGGAGACCAGGGTATCTGAAAGGAAAGATCCCCTCAGAAAACCCAGTAGCTTGGAGGATTTGGTTCTTCACAATGTTATCCACTCCTCCAAAGTAGATATCTGTTTTATCTTTGTTAGCATAAAGACCTGACCAGCTTGAGAAAAGATCAAGAATAAGCAACACTTCTTTAACAGAAGGGACATCACCCCTAGTGAAAATCATCAGGTCATCAGCAAAGACTAGGTGAGTCAGATTGAGTTTAGTGCACTTAGGGTGATAAGAAACATTAGGCTTTGTGCAGATGGTCCTAAGATGCCTAGATAGGATTTCCATACTCAGAACAAAGAGATAAGGGGAAAGAGGATCCCCTTGCCGAATGCCACTTTTCCCAGGGAAAAAGCCATGCACAGAACCATTAAGCTTGATAGAGAACCAAGAAGAAGAAATACAGCCCATAATCCAGCAGATGAACTGATCAGGGAACTTCAAAGCCCTCAGCATATTCTCAATAAATCCCCATTGGATAGAGTCAAAAGCTTTCCTAATATCAACTTTAATGAGACACCTGGGAGTTGAGTATTTCCTACCATAACCCTTTACAAGAGACTGGGAAAGCATGATGTTTTCATGAATATTTCTGCCTTGAATAAAGGCAGCTTGCTCAGGCCCAATTAATGCAGGGAGAAGAGGTCTAAGTCTATTGGTGAGAATTTTACTTATAGTCTTATACAAGACAGTACAACAGGAAATTGGCCTGAAGTCTAAGACAGAATTGCTGATCTGCTTCTTAGGGATCAAGGTGATCAAAGTGGCATTTGCCTGCTTACACATCCTGCCAGTCCTAAAAAAAGCTTTAACAGCATTGCTGAAATCCTCACCAACATAACCCCATGAAGCTTTGAAGAAAGCACAAGAAAACCCATCAGGTCCAGGGCTTTTATTGGATCCAATATCAAAAAGAGCTGCTTTGATTTCAGCAGTCTCAATAGGTCTGATGAGGTGAGCAGCTTCCTCCAAAGGAAAACAAGCCCCTAAATGGATATGGTCAATATTGAGGGGAGAAATATTCACAGTGCTGCCCAGCAGACCTTCATAATAATCAACAAAGGCTTTGGCAACATCATCCAACCCTTGTCTAACATTACCATGTTTATCCTTAATCTGGCCCAAAATTTGCTGGTGTTTTCTCTCTTGAATTCGAGCATAGAAATACTTGGAAGAAGAGTCATTTTGAGAAATATGGATAGACTTTGCCTTTTTGTTTCAAGATGTTTCTTTCCACTTTTTTGAGATTACCATAAGATTCAATAAGACTCTTTTCCTGATGAAGAAGACTCTCACACTGAAGATTATTGTGAATGGCAGTCTGACAATCAAAGAGCTTATCCTTAGCTTCCTTAACTCTTTTCTCAATATTGTTGAAATTCTTCCTATGTAACTGACTCAAAACATGTTTGACACTTTTGAGTTTGGTGAAAAACTTAAAAGTATTAGAACCCACGACATTTTTGGCCCAGATATCCTGAACAGAAACATGGTAATCAGGATGATCAACCCAGCAGTTTAGAAAACTAAACCTAGCTTGAGGAGGCTTGTCTTCCATCAAAGTAACAATTACAGGAGAATGATCAGATATACCTGCTGGTAAGAAATTTGCAGAAGCAGCAGGAAAAGAGCTGAGCCAAGAAGAGTTTACTAGAGCTCTATCAAGTTTGGACCAAACCCTAGTGTCCACCTCCTGCTTATTGGTCCAAGTGAAATCACATCCAATGTCTTTCAAGTCCTCAACCTGACAGCTAAGGATGCAGGAGTTGAAAGCAAGGATGTCATCCAAATTAGGGGAAGTGTGACTCACACGTTCAGTGACATCCCTAACAACATTAAAATCACCCAACAGAATCCAACTATTCACATTAAGACTGATATTGTGTAGAGCAGCCCAAAGATGCTCCCTATCATGAGCATCATTACTGGCATACACAATAGTTAAGAAGAAATCCTTGCAAGTTGCATGATGAGAGACCATGCAGTGAATGAACTGGGAATGCACTATCACAGGGGTAATAGAAACAGTAGCAGACCTCCAGAGAATCCAAATCCTGCCATTATAATGATGAGTGTAATTACAAATAACACTATAAGCATGGAACCTATTCTTAAGAATCTTCTTTGCTTTATTCTCTTTAATCCTTGTTTCCAAAACTCCAAGGATATCCAATTTATGAACACACAGGAAATCCAAGACTTCCTGTTGTTTTAGAGGGTCATTACCCCCCCTAATGTTCCAGGCAGAGATCTTCATTTACCCCTATCAGGAGGCAAACCTTCCCCTATTGGAGCCTTATCCTTGTATTGACTATCAAGGGAACAAGATGCAGAGTCTCTCTTCAAGGCTATTTGAGCCTCATGCATCCTTCCCTCTTTGTGACATTCTAGATGCATTACAACATGCTGGGAACTGGGCTCCTCTGGCAAAGGCAATGAGCCCTTTGCAATGAGAGTACAAGGTTCCCCAGCAATTGTTGAGGTACCACCTAGTGACAAAGAACCATGATCATCCTTAGTGTCCTCCAAAACAGAGAATCTGTATGCTATAGCTAACTTGTTATTAAGAATAGATGAGGAGCCCCTCAAAGAAATTTGATTACTCTCCAGCTCAACAATCCTGCTGCATTCTATTATTATTATTATTATTATTATTATTATTATTATAAAACTAACTTAATTTCATGATGAATTAATAATGTGACCTAATATTTTTTCAGATTTGTGATGACGATGTCGGGATGGATATTTGGTGATAAATAAAAGTATTAATTACGATATTATAACTTTTAAAAGTTAAGTTAATATATATAAAATTGAATATGGATATAATTATAATTTGTGTAAACTTGTATAAATATATGAAATTTGCAGCACATTTTAAACTTTAGCACATATTTGTGTGTAAATATGTGCACAGTATTATTAGCAAAGATAATAATTTAAGAATTTGCAATATTTAAGCACTGATTTCACAAAGTTTACACATTTTTAGCAAAGATTACAATTAAGTTGCAATAATTTAGCAATTATCAATATATGTGGGCCCTAACTGACTTTTCAACAATTAACTTCAGCAATTAGAAAACTCTTCTAAATAATGGGCCCAACTGAGAGTCCACAATATTAACGCGTGCAAAGTGATCTAAATATTCGCTACCTTTCGATAAAAAAACCAAAAACATAAATAGTCTCGTGACTGACAAAGTCACCCGTCTCGGAGGTCGGACACTCGGACCTCTAAAGTTAGAGCAGAAGAGTAGCAAATGGTAACCTGCATAGCATCTTCAAAATGGTTCCCCATCTCCATCACCTTCACCATTGCAACCATTTCTGGTACTCTTGTTCATTCAGTTGCTCTTGTATACTACTCGTACTATGTGGTTTGCAACTTTTGTTTTAACATTTTGTTATTTTGTTGTAGTTTTTTGGGTTGTGGGTAGAAAATTGAGGGATGTGGAATCAAAGATAAGGGAGTTGGAGACATCTCTAAAGGGTTCTCTCAACAAATGTGCTGCTGAAAGACAAGGTCGCATTCGAGCTCAACAGGTTCTTCTTTTTTTTTACTCTTTATTTTGTTGGTTACATGATTATTTTCTAGTCAAAATCTTATTTTTTGCTGTTTTTGTTGAGCATTTATGTTAGGATAGCAATTGCCAAGTATAAAGATACCACCTTTATTGATTTTTAGGGTGTTATTAGGGTATGAATGATTTTGAGTTCGACCCGTTTTCGCGGGTACAGTCCCGGAAGGCCTTGCTGTTAAAGTGAATTGACATCCATCTTAATCTTTTGGGATATTGAATGGGTTTCCTGGATTTGGTGTAAAACTCGATATGGAATTTGGGGTTGCATTGTTTTCTAGATCATTTGATTACCAATTACCAATTGACTCGACTTTTTTTTTACCCTGAAAGCTGTGCTGAGAATTGTATGGTGTATGATTGAACCAGTGGGTAATGTGTGTAAAATCAATACCTAGAGGCTTTAATGACTAAGGTGCTGTTCCCTTGAATATGGTACTTTGTACAGTCGAGGTTAATACGATTCTGAATTATGATATTGTGTGTGGGTGAATATGATAATGTGTATAGGCGAACCTGATACTTGTATGTATTGAGTATGGTACTCCAGGAGCACCGCATAACCACTCATTAATGTGTGCAAAATGACTGAGATGTTGCTGACTGGCGGATCACAAAGTTTTCTTTCAATATAAAATTCGCACTCTTTGAATTGATTTAACCAGTAAATGAGCAAATGCAGACATACAGTTTAGCTTCCTGACATCCCGGGACCCCCATGTTACAACATGCATCCGTCCCTGGTTTTACTTAGATGAACTCATGTATGTCTTTTTTTTTTGTTGGTTATCTGCTGTTGATTGCAAAGAGGTTTATTATAGCCTGCTGTAAAGGTTTATCAGCTGATGGTTGGGCTCTTTCGTTTCTGTTAGCTTCGAGTGAGTAGCTCTGAATTCTATAGCCAATAGAAGGGATGTCAGAAAGGTTCAAAAATATAAAAAGTAAGCAGTCAGCAGTTAGAGGAAACCATGATTGCATTATTACATTTCATGTTTAAGTTGCTATATGTTATATAATGATGTCACTGCAAATAAATGAAGAGCTATTAGATGTAATATTTGTCTGCTTTGCTGACTTTTACTGGCATATATCTTAGGCTTTGAGAAAGACGTTGCAACAGAAGACTGACAACAATTTGGAGACAACTTCTTATCCCATGGTTCCTATTGCTACTGTCCAGTCATGCTTCTCTACCAGGTTATTGTCAATAAGCTGGGCTTTGTGACACCCCCCCCCCTCCCCCTACCCTTTTGACTCATAAATAATTAAGTCAACGGGAATCTCAACAAGCTTATGCTAAATTTGGTTTGTTTGAGTGACGAAAACTTAGAACACCTGCTCCAAATGTTTTTATTATTAAATGTTTGAAGCAAAGTCCATCTTGGTTTCTCGCTTTGTCATTTTCGCCATAGTGATTTTTTGGTCAATAAACCGCCTTCGATAATATGGTGCATGGATTGGGAATACAAACTCCAAAATGCGGCAGGCTTAGCAGCTAAAATATGAGTTATATATTACTCCGTACTTTGTACTTTGTATCACTGGGAGATTGGGTTTTTACTTTCTCATTCTATAGCACACTGCCTTTGATCAGGCTAGAACCGTCATATGCTGATAACCTTGACGTCATTCAAGCTATAATAATGCAAAGTTGTCATGAAAGCAGTGTTTCCGCCACATAGGTTATAATAATGTAAAGCTTTCATGAAAGCAGTGTTTTCGCCATATAGGTCATACTCATACATAAACACTCAAACCTTTTTCAGATATACCTCTAAATCTGCCACGTATGATGATTTTTGAGTAGTCCTAGGTGTCCACTCTGTCCAGTATTTTTCCCTTGCTCTGTTTCACACGATTGAGTTTGAAGGTTTTCAAGGTCATCATGAGCACATATTGAGGCAGCCTTTTGTTGGCACAACAACTGATATCACGCCTGGAATTAAGACACAAACCAATGCTTGAAGGAGTTCGGATTCTATGTGTAGCTGAATTTTCGTTAACTTTTAGCTTATCTAATCTTGAGATACTTATTGTACATTATGCAGGAACGGGACACCTAGACAACCTTTGCTTGTACCACTTGCTAGAGCATCTTTGATTTTTGATCCGTCAAGGGTTCCTCCAGCATCTCTAGAAGGTCTTGAAGAGTATTCTCATATTTGGATTATATATGTATTCCATTTGAATACCGATTTAGAGAAGTTATGGTTAGAACCTTCTAGATCAAAGCTCAAGGCAAAGGTGTGTCCTGTTCACATTTATTTTACGTTGTTTTTTAAAGAGCTTTCACCTGCCAAAAATCTGCTATTCTTTACCTTTGTAGTAGCTTATATACTGTCAGGCCTTTTTTTTATTATTGTGTTCTCTATACTCCATAGACAGCTTCCTAATGATCAAACCACAAGGGTAAGGCGGTTTACATCTGCCTCATCTTCGTACTCTGCTTGGGTAAGGGCCAAGTGCCTGTTTTGAAGCAACGGGATAATGTTTGATGTTGTTGTGTGTAACTGTCTTGTACCTCTGTCCTTGATGAATGATTAGGTGAGAGTGCCGCGACTGAAAGGTGGAAAGAAGGGAGTATTTGCGACAAGATCCCCTCATCGTCCCTGTCCTATTGGTCTAACTGTTGCTAAGGCATGCATCCTTCCATTTATCTAGATTAGTGAATGAATTGATCTAGGATAATCTCTAATTGCAAGAGTTTTAAAAATAAATCAATGTAAACATGTACTGATGTACACCCTCTAATTCTTTAAACCCTCCAGTCTGTATTTCGGTAATGTTTATTTGGGTACTTTAATTAGTGCAAATGACCAAATTACTCATTATACAGAGCACTTATAGTCGACTCATCTTCATAATGCAGATTGAGGCTGTGCAAGGGCATTTGATTTTACTCTCTGGTGTAGATTTGGTTGACGGAACAGTAAGTATCTTATTCACTGTCGCTGGACCCTAAGGGCTAAGGGTATATTACGTAGATTCTTCGATCCTTGTTCTGAGTATGATTATATTTTCCTTACTAACTTTAACAATAGCCTGTATTAGATGTGAAGCCATATCTTCCCTACTGTGACAGCATTAGAGAATCAGCTGTGCCAGACTGGGTAAAGGTAATACTTTATACTCCATCTCATTTATATTGTGATCAACTTTGACCGAAATTTGTTCATAATTACATCTGGGTCTAGTTGTCATGTTTTTTCAACATTTCCACCCATTTTCCTGAATGAAGTGTCTATAATGGTAGACTATTCGGTATTTACGTGTTTATATATGGTCTTGAACTATTGGATATGCCTGCATATATCTATCCTTGCTATTTCTTGAGCTTAGCCCTATTAGTCTATGAATAATTGTCACAATCATTCTGAAATCTAAATGGAGTCAAAGTCCAAATTGTCTCATCTCAATTTCGATTATGGGTCAATTAGAAACAATATACAGAGTATGTACTATTGCATATTAAAGATTGCGTTCGTTCAATCCCTTTTCGCATTGAACCGGGATCTTCTTTGAAGACATTAGAGCTATCTTATTCATGATGACTTACCACGGATATGTACGTTTGTCCCTACTATCTAGTATATAAGTTGGGATTCGATCCCCGTAAAGCATCACTTCATGCCAATAAACCCTTGGCACTTTCTGTTCTCAAGTTAGGATAAAACTGACAGCTTGGTTGGTGTAAGGAAATTTTATAATAGCAATTATAATTAATAACAGCTCTCACAGATTCCATCCAGTCAAACCCGTTGGACTCCTTAACGAGAATCTGACTCTGACTCTAAATCTTAAAAACTTTTGGACCCTGCAGATTTGGGTCAGATCTGGATCTAGCTTCCACCTTACGGATCTGGATCCTCTTGATAGGACCCCCCTCTCTCCCTCCTTTCGTCCTATTGTTATATGCAAATGATTCATTGGAGCTAATATGTCATTTATTCTAGTCATAAATTAATAATTGCAAGTACTCTGTAATTATGCTCATAATATCTGCCATTATTTAGAAAAAAAAGGTGATTCTAATTGTGTTCTTGATCTTGTAGGCAGATAGTTCGCTAACTGTGGCTTCTGTTACCTTCGACGAGGGCTTCCAGCATTCTCTTGAAAAATGTTGGAAATTGGTGGTATGTGTTCTATTGATGTCCAGATGTTTATGCAGATAATTTACTCTTACTACATGCTGCCACATTAGTTTCCATTATGTAAAGAAAAGTCACCATTCTGATGAAAAATATTCACTCCATTTCCCTCAATTAGTCTCGTTTGAAATAGAGGGAGTATTGCTGAAACTTTGCAGTTACCTCTCCGGCATCTCGTAGCCAAACTAGATGTCTGTGTTAAGAGCTCTTACAAAATGGGAGGATTCCACTAATCTAAACCAAAGAGTTACTCCTTTGGTCACCAATTGGTTTTGCGATGAAACCTTCCCAGGCTTATGAAGTGGGCTCTCTATGTTCGGTATGGGTGTGACCTAGACCCATTTTATAAATTTAACTGCCTACATTTTGCTGCTGCTATTTCTTTACTGAACAAGCACAGTTATTATACTAAAGCCTGAAGGTTGGTAATTTTTGTCATATTTACTTTACTATGTGTCATCAAAAGATAGAACAGTTGCAAGCTGGACGTTCTAGTTCTGGAACAAAAAAGGTTATAGGGGATCAAGGTTTGAACCATTGGCGTCTAGTAAGTAATGTTCGTTTCTAAACTAGCGAGCCAAGGGAGGCTAGATGTTTATTTATGTACTAAACTTTACATGAACTAAATAACCGTACAAGCCACCTATAAACAGCCTGAACCATCCCGCCATTTTTTTTATATTCTAATTACAATTTGTTCTGCTTTTTCAAAAGAATAACATTTCCGTTTGAGGGCTAGAGACTTACTCCTTCCGTTAACTGGAACTCACTGCAATTTTTAAATCCCATCATATCTTGGAAACATGTTATGAATCCCACTATCCATCCAAGTGAATTTTACTTCTTATCTTGCGGGAGCATTTTTTATTATGGGTTGTTCGGAAACAATCTTTCAATATTTTCAACCCACTGTAAGATTTTATATACTATTCCCTTTCTTACCCCGTATGTGACATTCTGGTGATGTTATTGTATGCCAAACGCCGATAGTCTATTCTTTAACTATGACGAGCATTTCCGCTCTAATCTTCAAGTTCTATCATGTTATTGAGTATTTCATGGCTCATTTTCAGGAAAAGAGTACATTGTATGCTTCGCCCAGTGAAATGAAGATGTTGATCGAGCAAGTCCTGGCATGGGACATACGATCACCGGTACAGAGAAACCGTCCACATACATCAACGTCAATAGAAGTCGGTAACTGTGAAGGTGATGAGTCCGATACTACCATCATTGTTTATCATCTAGTTCTCGAATCACTGGACATATCCTATAGAATCGACGGTGAGGGCAATGTCCTAGTTGATAGCGTAGCTCTTGGTCCCATTATTGAAAAACCTAATCATAGGCAATGCAACTACACTATGTGGAAAGATGAACTTCATCATCAGGGTGTGCTATTCCCGTCGTTGTCGTCGAGATCATAATCTAGTGGCGGATTTTAATTTAGCTTGGCAAGAGTCCAGAAATGAGTATACCTGAAAAACAATAGAATGAATTAGTGATGAGATAATTGGAGAAAGCTAGTCACGTGTATCCACTTATCGCCGTTTCTGCCCACCCGTCTGCTAGGCGTACAGGCTCCAGCTAGAGGTTATTGTTGTGCGGTATGGATTTTTTTTGTTGTTTGATTGTTTACTCCATGTCCGTCACCGGGATTGTAATTCAGTGGCGGATAATAGATTGATTGGATGGACAAAAGTATGGACTTTTGTGGTGAAGAGATAATTAGAGTAAGATAAAGTGGCGACTATCTCCATACCAAGCCTACTCGTTCACCAAAGCAGCATTGACATCTGCATCATCTATTGTCGGTGTTGGTGTTGGTGTTGTGCGGATTTTTACTCCTAGTGGTAGTTGAAGAAAGACAATGATAGTTGTCCACCAGAAGAAGAGGAGCTGCTGGAAAGAGATGTGGACAGCACATAAGAAAGGCACACCAGGGTGTTGGTTGAAAATGACTTGAAGTTTAAAGGTAATGTGGAAGGCCCCTCTTGATTTCAACTACTCCTACTTCATTCCATGCTCTAATGTCATCTGTGTAGTAGAGCTGATCAAGTGCGGGTCAGCTCGACATTATTTTTAATAGTGTTTATTTCGACATTACTAAGCTTACTCTTTTATGCAATAATAGTATTAACATTTGGAGTAAAACTAGAATGAAGGATCTAAATAATCCCGATAAAGACGATTCTGTAAGAAATACTAATAATAGTAACAATGATATATTTTGGGAGAAGCCTCTAAACGATTTTCTAAAAATAAGATTTTGATGGATCAAGAATCAATGGGAATAAGGCTGCTTTAGGATATGTCATTAAAGATCATATCGGTAAAGTAGTTTCGTTAGGAGCTAAAACTTGTGGATCAAATAGTATTATTCTTGTTGCAGAAGCTCTTGCACTAAAAGAAGGTATTATAGCTGCAAAATCACTGGGAATTATAAAGTTGATAATTGAAGATGACAATTTATGCGTTATCAACTCGATCCATAGCAGTTGGCAAATCCGTGGGAAATTTCAAGTATTGTCAAAGATGTGAAGTTGGATCTTCGGTGTTTTGAGGAGGTGGTAGTTAAATACTGCTACCGTGAGGCTAACAAAATCGCGACTATATGATTTCAGTTGGACACTCTTGTTCAACTCTTTCGAGATGGTTTAAAAGTCCATGGCTCCCATTAAATTTTTTCATCCGAAAGAATTGTTGAGTTAAATTCAAAAGGGGGTCGTCGGACAAAAGATAGGATACAGTGTGAGACAAATGGTGGTCTCTTAAAAAAGGCAAGGGTAAATTATAGATGGTCATAATTCATAAGATATTCCTAAACTATACTCCATCTAGGAGTGCATTAGAATTAAGTGTATCATTTTCCGTATCTTGTAAGAACACTCTATAATGTTGAAAAGGGTATACATCTTCTAATAACCGTGTAACTTTATAGATACAACCGCTCACATAACATTAAGTAACTCATGCAACTTTCTTCCTCATCTTATCTAATCATCTTCTCAATTTGTTTATATCTTGATAAGTATCAGTATTGGCTTATAACTCCACCAACCTAGTCGGATTTACCGGAGTAGGACTCGTTGATTTATCGTACGCCTTCCTAAATTACACTTTGCAATGGGGATGTGATAACACTTACAAGTTACAACGACTAGTATACCGGCATATTGTCCACCACCGGTGGAAGAGGGTGAACAATGTGGGACAACTCACATATGAGTTTTATATTCCAATAGAGAGAGACACTATCTGTTTTCAGCTTGTGACTTAGTTGTGACGGATAGTGTCCGTCTTCCGTAAGACGGATAGTGTCCGTCTTCCGTGAGACGGGCTGAATTTTTATTAGTCTTTAATTCTTTATTTATGTTTGTACAACTGTTGTCAAATCGTCAACAAAATACTCACTTGGTCATGGATAAGCCTTCGTACGCGGAATGTATTTGTTATTCAATTGTGGTAAACATGGAAAAGTATGTTAAGTTTCTATTTACTTACTCTGCTTGTACTGTTATACTTAAGGATTAGCGTCAATCACTATAAATGCATTATCGTACATTTGTTATTTGGTTGATGGGCCTATCAAATACCCACCCATACAAGAGATTTTAATCATCACTTACTTGACGTTATACAATTTGATGGCGTCAAGGGTTTACATTTTGGGTCATTATCATTTAGATAATTTTCATCGTTCGATATGTTTTCGTCAAATAATGAAACAAAAGCTACAATATTGATATTTTGTCATTGCTACATACTTTCTCCAGTCCGGCTATATGTTTACTTTGTGATTATTGTCATTGGATGATAAGTTGATATTAATGGATGTAAAATATCAAATTACCAATTAAAAACGTGCCTACTATAAAAATGTGAGTAAATGAATAAATTACCTTCAAGGACTAATTGATCATAGTCCCTGCATTGTAAGTAATATTAAGATTGTTGTAACTAAAAAGGACGGCTTTATATGTTTTAATATGTCGGGAAAGGCTCCCTCTTTTATTAGTAAGGTGCGCGATGAATGTAATAAGCATTATGAGGCACCAAGGTCTTTTGCATTGTTAAGAAATTGAAGGCATTGAAATCTTTCGTGAAAAGCTTGAATAAGGATTGTTATTCTGATATTGAGAAAACTACGGCTATGGCAGCACATGAGTTAAATGATACTCGGTTGAAATTAGTTCATGATGCTCTCCTGAGTTAATTAAAAAGGAGAATGAAGTAGCTGCAACTCTTTAAGGTCTTTCCACTGCCGGGAACAGTATTCTCAAACAAAAGCCCAAAATTTAATGGATTGAAGTTGGGGATAGTAACACAACATATATTTTTATAGGGCAATAAAAACAAAGGTGTATGATGAACAAGGTTATTCAAATGAACATTCAACATGCCTTTCTTAATTACTATCAGAACCTTATTGGTAGTAAAAAAAAAAGAAACTGGTGAGATGATAGTCAATGTCATTAGCAAAGAAAGCTGCTGCAATCATGATATTCTGGCTAGGCATGTGACCAATGAGGAAATTAAATAGATTTTTTTTTACATTCCCATTGACAGATCACCAGGCTCCTGATGGGTACACAAGCGGATTCTTCAAAGATACTTGGGAGATAGTTGAACAGGTGTATGTGCAACCATTACAGATTTCTTTGAAACCGGGCAGCTGTTAACTCAAATTAATGATGCAACTTAAACATCACCTTGATCCCTAAAAGTGAAAGACCTAAATTTATGAAACCGTTCAAACCTATTGTTTGTTGCAATATGATTTAAAAAGTTATTAGCAAGCTACTTTGCAATAGTTTGTCTTTGGTTCTCTATGACATAATCAGTGACAGTCAAGGTGCATTTGTTAAATTTATACGAAGTATTCGTATTCTCATCGCCTTATTTCAACCAATATATTTTTGCCTTTTGCTTCAAGTAGCTTAGTTGAGATTTCCTCAGCACTTCAAGTTGAAAAGAGCAGGTAATTTCTGACATATTTTTAAGCGGGTTGGATCAGGTCATCTTTTGACGGCGCTATATCTAGGTGAGAAAAATTAAATCCTAACAATTGATTTCAAGCACAAAAGATCTCGCTTATGACCGTCACAAGCTTACGAGCTGATAGACTCAAATTGTGTCGGGTCAATAGGTTAATCTTATCGTAATGAACATGCTTAATACCGAGATTTAATCGGAGTTTTATGCAATATGTCAGTTTGCACTTTTGGTTGTAATTTTGGGGTTTTAACTTGCTTTGCACTTGTAATTTTGTAATCACGACTTTTGCTTGTATTTTGCAAATGGAAACTCGGTTTCCATATAAGCTAAACCAAGAAAAGGAGGATAGTTAAAGGCAATGCAAGAGAACAAGTGTAAAGTCAATGAAATCAAGAAAAAGGAAGGCTTGAAGCCTTGACATGCACAAGTAAGAGCCAAAATGAAGAATTGAAAACTCGGTTTCACAAGGGTCAACTTCAAATGACTATATCTCAAGCTACAGACCTTCTATCGATGCAAGGCCAAGCGGAGGTGATATCTTACCCTCTTAGATTTCCAACGGCAGGTTGCACGCCTCAAGGGACCAAGAAACGAGAGAGATATGCCTCTCGCAAAAATGTGCTTCAAGGCTGAAAAACACAGGTTGCGTCATGAGGCAGGCTGCGCTTTTCCCTATTTCCTCTGACTCAAAAATTCTTTAATCTATTATTTTGAAGACTCACTTTTGTGTGAACTTGAAGGGTATGAGTTTGGCAAAAAAAAAAAAGAAGCAACTCTATGGATTTCTACCAAACATTTATCACTCATCTAGGGGACCATTTCATACATTATTCACCTGCTTCTTACACTAAAACTCTTAATATTTGGTATTAGCTTAATTTAGTTTTAATCTTTAGTTATTATGAAGACAATAGAAGGCTAGTTTCTTTAGCTTGATGTACTTTGAACAAGCACTCAACATTTGACATTATATGACTCCATAATTCTTCTTCATTTATTTAATACTCTTTTCTTATATTTATTTCTTCATGTTAAGCAAATGAATGTTTAGTTTAGCAACCTTTGAATTTTATTTAGTTAACACGTGCTTATTCTAGTTGAGTTTTGCTATCTTGTTTTTTTTTGGTGGAATGTAAATAATATTATAAACCGCCCCAAGAGGGTAAACCAATACATCGTTTCAGTTTTCCATCTCCTAAGAAATGAAATTACAACCAATTTACACCAATACAACCAAATTCAGCAGCTTACACAATTTAAGTATAACACCTACTAAACTAGACCAATTTTAGTACCAAGCCAAGTCAGATCTATTTAAAGCTCCATGATTCACAGCCAAGAAATGAGTTTTGAACTGTATTCGGACCATCTGCATGACCAGCCTAGGCTGCCTGACATACCCATCTATGCTGCAAATGTTTCGAGACTGCCAAACCTCATACTGAACAACCACCATAGCTGCACAAAGAATCAGTCTCATAAGTCCAGAGATATAACTTAACCTGATGATGTTCCCACTAATTTTAGGGCCTCTAATGTGGATCTGCATCCACTCCATCAGGCTGTCATAACACATACAAGTATACTATCATTCCTGGAATAAGTGTTGATGTGATTCTTCATGAATACCACAAAGAAACAAGTCTTTTGCTCAACAATCTTCATTCTGCAAAATCTGTCCATTGTGAGCAGTCTTTCCTGTTGTACCAACCATTGAATAAACCCATGTTTGGGACTGTTGAATTTATTCCACATAATCTTGCACCAAAGGACTTTAGCAAGCCCCCCCTGAGTGAGCCATTTATAACCCCTGGAAATATCATACTCTGTATTATTGCCTAGCCAAGTAGTCCCTACAAAACCAGGTTTCAACATTGTTTTAACCTCACACACTTTTCTCTAAGACCAAGAGCTCCAATTTGTAGGTTCATATTCTAGCCAGTTAGCACCCTCAGTTAGATCTTGTCAATCCATTTTATCCACAAAATGATCCTTTTTACACATAATCCACCACACCAATTTTTCCACTACAGCTATGTTCCACACCTTACTGTCAACCACCCCCAAGCACCATAGTATTTACCTTTACATAAGCAATTCCAAGATACTAAGGGTGCTTTGGAATAAGAGTCACTACCTTCCCATAAGAAATTTCTACAAATTGCTTGGATTCTATCCATAACCCCAACAGGCAGAATGAAAATTTGAGACCAATATTTATGTATTGTATTTAGCACAGATTTTACCAAAACCAGCCTGCCAGAATAAGATATCTTCCTCTTGTTTCATCCCTTGATTCTAGAAATCATTTTATCCACCAGGATGTTACAGTCCCCTTTTGTCAATCTCTTATGAGATATGTTAACCCCCCTGTACTTGAAAGGTAAGGAACACTTCTTAAAACCAGTGAAAAACAAAATTTCATCATCATCAGAATCACTCACCCCATTCATAATCAAATATGACTTCTCAGTGTTAATCTGAAGACCAGAAGCATCAGAAAAGCACCTAAAAGCCTCAACCATCATAACCACAGACTTAATATCATCCTTACAGAAAAGCAAGATATCATCAGCAAACATCAAGTGATTAATACCTGTTCCTTTACAAAGTGGATGAAATCTAAACCCTAGCATCTCCCCAATATCCCGTAACAGCCTTCTAAGATATTCCATACAAAGGGTAAATAGAAGGGGAGACAAATGATCACCTTGTCTCAACCCTCTCCCCCTTTCAAGAAACCATGAGTATGTATGACCATTCATAACAATGGAATAAGAAGTGGTGGTTATGCACTGCATTACAAGTTCAATGAAAAGCGTAGGAAAAGATAGATAAGTTAGCATTTGCCTCACAAAGGACCATTCAATTGAGTCATAAGCCTTCCTCATATTAATTTTAAGTAAACATCTAGGAGACACACTCTTCCTAGTATAAAGTCTAACCAAATCTTGACTAATTAAAATGTTACCCATTATACTTCTACCAGAAGTAAAAGCACCTTAAGAAGGGTTAACAATATCAGGTAGGATACCAGCCATCCTAGTACACATAATTTTTGAGATGATCTTGTAGATGGTATTACAACAGGCTATAGGCCTAAAATCTTTAACAAAGATAAGCATAGTTACCTTAGGCAACATCACCAGGTTAGTAGCATTTATCTGCTTTAATAGTTTCCCCGTCTGGAAAAGTTCCTTGACAGCAAAAAAAAATGTCCTCTTTAATGATCTTCCAGCTAGCTTTATAGAAGCAGCTAGAATAACCGTCAGGTCCTGGACTCTTATCATCTGGAATGGAAAATGTGATATGTTTTACCTCCTCCATAGTAGGAATCATACAAATTCTATTGGTCCTCATCACTAACCAGTTTCCCTTTCTCAATAATAGCCAAATTGAAACCGTGTGTAGGACTAGTGAATCCTAGAAGGTTTTTGTAATAAGACACAAAAGCATCAAGAATAGAATCAGGCTTAGAGCATCTCTTGCCATCAATGTCCTCAATGACAAGTACCTTATTCTGAAGTTGCCTTTGTTTAATCTCCCTATGGAACATGGCAGAATTCAGATCTCCATCCCTATCCCGGCTACACTTTGCCTTCTGCCTAAGAAAATCCTCCATAGCTTTATCCAGTAACACATAACTCTCCCTAGTTTGCTTTTCAATATCCATAGGAGAAATGTTAAAGGGGTCATTCTGCAGATTTCTTTGACAATCCAATAACATCTCATATGCAACATTAACATTTCTCTCCACATTAGAAAATAAATTTTTATTTAAATCTTTCTGAAGAGGTTTAGACTCTTCAACTTTGTGACCACCTTAAACATATAAGTACCATTGACATGCTTAATCCAACCGGAATTAACATTATTAGAAAACTCCTCCACCATACTCCACATATTGAAAAATTTGAAGGGGCTAATTCTTCTTTGACTAGCCCCACTTCCATCCTGAATTAGACATGGGCAATGGTCAAAGTCCCTTCAAGTCCATAATGGGCAAAAGAATCAGGCTAATTAGTTAGCCACCCATCATTAATCAACACCCTATCAATTCTACTGAAAACCCTATTAGCACTAGGTTGTTTGTAGTTCCAGGTGAAAAAAGCCCCAGTGGTCTTCATATCTTGTCACTCACTGTTCTCCACAGTTTATTGGAAAGACAAAACTTCTATATCTCTCACTGGCAAGCCAATTCTCTCATTATAGAACATTACATTATTAAAATCACCCAAGATTATCCAAGGATCATTCCTACACAATCTCTCCAAATCATTCCATAAGGGTATTCTTTCTTTAAGCTTATTGAAACCATAAACAAAAGTAATAAAATAATTTGAGTGATCAGTTACCTGCTCAACATTAAGGTGAATGAGCTGGGCATTTATCTCAACTATATCCACAGACAAGGCAAGAGCCTTCCACATCACCCAAATTTTACCACCTGGGTAGGCAGAATGATTAGTAACATAATCCCAACCAGTACATAAATTCCCCACAGCTTTATTTAGAGACCTGGGTTTTATTCTAATCTCAAGGAGTCCAAATATATCCACACCAGCTTGATGTAGATACCATTTGATATCACTTTGTTTTCCTTCAATATTCGTGTTATAACGGATGTAAGAAAGATAAATAGATTTATCCTCCAGAACGGCCATCTCAACGGTGATTGGATTCGTCGACAATCTCGAAAACGACACCCTCAGCCCTTGTTGTTTCAACAAGATCCGCATCTTGATCGGCCACAGATTCAATATATTCCTCCCCATGAATTTATCAATTTTCACGCTGATTCCAGACATCTTTCTTACCAGATTCAGGAGCCCAGATAAATCTGGCTCTGATACCAGTTTGTTATAACGGACGTAAGAAAGATAAATAAGTACGTGAAGAAAGACAACAGATTTACGTGGTTCACTAACAACTTGTTAGCTACGTCCACCGGTAGAAGGGAAGAATATTATTGATCTTGAGGATTAAAGATTTCAGAGTATACTCGTCAGAGTATTCAGATTTCAGATGACTCAGACAGATTTCTGAATAATTAAAACAGACAGCTTATGAGAGTTTATATAGTAGGGTTTTTTTTGTCAAACACAACCTTTTAAAAACTTTTTCTTCCAAACACCACCTTTAAAAAATGAAATTGTCAAACACAACCTTTAAAAAGATTTTTTTTGTCAAACACGACATTTGGGCAAGAAATCGACATTTTGGTCATAGTTTGTCACCTTGCAATGGAGTGATTTTCGGTTGATGTTTGAGATAGCAAACGAGGTCGATTTGAAGTGTTCTTGGACTCGTTGAAATGGTGGGAGTACAGGTTTTCCAGGGGTTATGAACACGGTGGTCAATGGTGGCCTTATGTGTGGTCAATTTATATGTAAAGTAAGGCGGGTCAAAGAGGATTCTTGAAAGTCTGGGTTTACAGCAAGTGGTCGGGGGTCTTTCGTGGGTCTTTTAATGGGGTTATAAAGTTTTGTTTGGTTTGAAATTTGTTACGTAGGTAGAGGGGAGTACATGGTAGGTTGTAGTTGTGTTTTAACTGATGGTTGTTTATTGAAAGTAATGTTTCGAGAAGAGTGAAGTGGAGTTGAAAACAAAACAAAAGAAAGTTGAAAGTATAACTTTTTGTTGTTCAATTTCCTCCCCTCGAACCACTACTTGCAACCAACGACCACCACAAAAAATTACAACTACGACCTAACATGTATTCCCATCTACCTACATATCAAGTTTCAAACCAAATAAAGCATCATAACCCAATTAAAAGACCCACGAAAAACCCCATGACCACCCGTTGTAAACCCGGATTTACAAGAACTCTCTTTGACCCGACTTACTTTACACACAAATAGACCATACATAAGGCAACATTTGACCACCGTGTTGATAACCGTTAGAAAGCCTTTACTCCTACCTTTCCAACGAGTCCAAGAACACTTCAAATCGACCTCATTCGCTATCTCAAACATCAACGGAAAATCACGCCATTGCAAGCTGTCAAACTATGATCAAAATGTTTAGTCCTCGCCCAAAATGTTGTGTTTGGCAAAAAAAATCTTTTTAAAGGTTGTGTTTGACAATTTCTTTTTTTAAAGGCGGTGTTTGGAAGAAAAAGTTTTTTAAAGGTTGTGTTTCACAAAAAACCCTATATAGTACTCTCATAACAGATGTTTCCTAAACAGATTTAGGAAACCCTAACACTATAGAAAACCCTATAACAATTTTCTAAACAGACAAGGAAACTAAATAATAGTATCCTAAACAGACAAGGAAACTAAATAATAGTTTGCTAAACAAATAAGGAAACTAAATCAGATCAGAATCCGAACAGATTCAAGGCATATTCTAACAAATCTCCACCTTGACATGAATCCTCTCACAATCAGACAGATGTACCAGATGCACCATAACTGTGCCAGATGTACCAGACGCACAAAACTAGTGCTAGATGTACCAGACGCACTAAAATAGTGCCAGATGTACCAGACGCACAAAACTAGTGCCAGATGTATCAGACGCACAAAACTAGTGCCGGATTTAACAGACGCATAAAACTAGTGTCGGATGTACCAGACGCACTAAAATAGTGCCAGATATACCAGACGCACAAAACTAGTGCCAGATGTACCAGACGCACAAAACTAGTGCCAGATGTACCAGACGCACAAAACTAGTGCCAGAATCAAACACGAACCTAACAATGCAAACAGATTTCTCCTCCAGAACGACCATCTCAGCGGTGATTGGATTCGTCGACTTTCCCGGAAACGACACCCTCAGCCCTTGTTGTTTCAACAAGATCCGCATCTTGACCGGCCATGGATTCAATATATTCCTCCCCGTGAATTTTCAATCTTCACGCTGATTCCAGACATCTTTCTTACCAGATTCACGAGCCCAGATAAATCTGGCTCTGATACCAGTTTGTTATAACGGATGTAAGAAAGATAAATAAGTACGTGAAGAAAGACGACAGATTTACGTGGTTCACTAACAACTTGTTAGCTACGTCCACCGGCAAAAGGGAAGAATATTATTGATCTTGAGGAATTACAGATTTCAGAGTATACTCGTCAGAGTATTCAGATTTCAGATGACTCAGACAGATTGATAGATTTCTGAATGAATAAAACAGACGGCTTATGAGAGTTTATATAGTACTCTCATAACAGATGTTTCTTAAACAGATTTAGGAAACCCTAACAGACATAGGAAACCCTATACTAATTTCCTAAACAGACAAGGAAACTAAATAATAGTATCCTAAACAGACAAGGAAACTAAATAATAGTTTCCTAAACAAATAAGGAAACTAAATCAGATCAGAATCCGAACAGATTCAAGGCATATTCTAACAATTCAGACCCCTTACATTCCATACACTTATATATATTATTCATGGGAAGACAAGCTCCCTCCTTCTCCACCTCCTTTATCAACCAATTCCACTTAATTCACCAACGCTTCATGAAAGTTCATAGCAAAATCCCCCTAAGTATCCCTAGTCAGCCTAGACTCATGTCTAGTAAGTTTAGTAAGTTTGCTATCTTGTTTTGAATGTGTTGCAGCAAACTTGAAAGACTCTTGCTTTGGTTTAAAGGTAGAGTCTTTTATTAGGTGGAAAATTGTATGTGGTGTATCATAACATCGTTTAATGTTGTGATATTTGATTCTAGCTTACTCCCTTGGTTTATTCTTAAAGCTTGTATCTTTATTAGTCTTTGTGGTTTAATGTAATACCCGTAAAATCATCAAATAAAATAAAAAGGGACATTTAAAAATAATAATAATAAAGTATTATAAAGAATAAAATAATAAGAACTAAAATGGGAAATTAGTAGCGGTACAACTATCACGTAACCTAGAATTTAATCCGACTTTGAGACGATAATCTAAAAACGCTTTCATCGTCAAACGGTAAAAGAATTTATAATAAAATATATTCTTTAAATTTATTTTAATAAGAGAGAGCATTATATATATATACATACATTTAACCCTAGTGTCGATATTAGGAGTCTCAAATTATATCGTCACGCTTCGTTTTCCGTGTCGCGGAAACCCGACACAACACTAAACAAAATCCTAACCACATCTAGCCTAGATACATAATAACCACCCTATAGCCACCCTACATGCCAAGAAGCCAATGCATGTTGAAGCATGCCCACTCTTGTCTACTTGGGAGCCGTTTATTCCCTTCCCCATATCCCTCTTTTTGTCTTTCCAAAACCTCCACTCCAACACTCAATAAACCCTATAACTCAAGCTCCCACCAGAATTATTAGCTCACTCAAACACTATCAACACAAAAAAAAAGAGAAGAGAAGAGAGATAGAGAGAAGAAGAAGAAGAAGAAGAAGAAGAAGAAGAAGAAGAAGAAGAAGAAGAAGAAGAAGAAGAAGAAGAAGAAGAAGAAGAAGGAGAAGCTAGGAGGAGGATCTTGCCTATACACTAAGATCTTCACCTTGTAAGGACTAAAATACTAACTCTTAGCATTTCATTCTCATTCAACACTTAATCTTGAGTAAAAAAAAAACCCTTAAACGAACTATAAGAGTCTTCATACATGCATGCAAGAACCTATACACAAACAATCATCAAAGTGTCAAATCCGGAGGTGGATAATTAACAGAATAAAAATCCGACTTCGACTTGTATTATTGCTATGAAATAAATATATGTCGTAGGTATTCCTGTCTTTAATAAGTGTACAAAATTTTGTCATAATCCGTTGAACAGTTTGCAAATGAAAAATCATACAAAAAGAACATGATTCTGGACAAACGAATCTGCTAGTCTCAATGTTTCTGTCTTTAAAAGTAACCTAAAAGCTTAATGAGCACAAACCCTTTTACCAAAATGAACTTCAATGAATATAGAGTATATAAGGCCTTGGAATCAACTCATTTGAATTTATAATATTTGTAATATACTTAAAAACATTTTGTGACTCATATTCTGACCACTAGTTAAAGATCCGACCAATAGTACATCTTAAACCTATTTTTGGCTAACATGGTACAAGCATAAAAGTTGGTAGACTAAATACTAGACTTATTGGAGTTGGTTTCGTCCAATAATATTGAGTATTTGATTTTATATGATTTTTGCAACACAAAATGACAATCTGGAAATCTGATAAAATATTGTTCTTTAGATTGATAGTTGAGAATCTACCATTTTCGAATAGACCACTAGTAAATAAAGTTATACTAAATATAAATTCTTGATATTTGACTATGATAAACTTTAATGAAAGAAATGCATGTTGGCCTTTTGAAAACCGATATTTCGACTATTTAAACACCCGAACCAGCCCAAAACTTTCTGTGACTCGGAAACCGTCATGTTTTACTAAACAGAAATTTTAGAGGCCTTAGAGTCGTTTTTGGACTGTTAATATTGGACACTTAAAGTTGTAGGACATCTTAAGGAATCCAACCTCACTGGTCTTACCCCAAAAAGTTAAGTATTGAAGGAGTTATGACGTTTTGAAGTCACTGTTCAGAATCTGTAAAACCGTAAAGTATGTATGAGATAATGAACTTGTATAAACCAAGTGTATAAGCTATAACTTGTTAAACTAAAAGCACCAACTTGATAAAATACTCTTAAATATTCTGACCATGAACTTAGTTTACTTTTTAATAATAAAACTCAGAACAAAACGTTCAAAATGGAAACATATCAAAAACCGAGTAAAATACATAAAACCATTTGAACTAGTTAAGGACCGACTTGAATAATTTAGTAACGAGTACTTTATGTATATTGTAGACTCGGGATTTGTAGAAGAGGAACTTTAAATCTAGACCAGCTCATAAGGTAAGGGAAACGCTTGTCCATACACTTTTCTTGAACTATTGAGTTTTGTTTCAAATGTTATATTGTGTATAATGTTTATAATGGTTGTTATTATAAGTTTGGATTATTGTGATGAAATATTGAAAAAAATGATTGATGTTATTCCATCCCTTGAAATGTTGATATATAATAAAGGACTCATAACTTTTAAGAGTTTGAAAACCAAAACCGTTTGATCTTTTGTACAAGTTATGGAGATGGTTAATCTCAAGAAATGGATTTAATTGTTTGGACATGGTTTTGATTTTTGGTTTGAACGGTTTTGGTAGAGGGGTAGGTTGTTCCCAAATAATAAAATGGGACCTCCTATACAGAGCTTCTGGTGGGGGTTAGTTGATCGAGACCCCGTCCTCTTATCTTCCTCCTTGGGGTTGGCCCTTGGAGGGGTGTGCACACTCGGGATTTTTGGACAGTTATTGTACATGGTTTGGTGAACCACGTCTTATCCGGACTAGGGCGAGGGAATCCTCTCCATACGGCCTCTATCCATTACTTACTAAAGAAAGTGAAGAAATGTTTTCTTCGAAGGAAAGTGTTTTAAGATTTGGAAGGACTAACTATTTTGGATCGAATTTTCTTATTTAGAAACTTGAACTTCTCAATGATATTCTACTTTCTTATGAATTCTAAATTTTAAGTAAAACTCTTATTTATTTATTTTTGGATTGTTTACCTTACTCAACATTATTGTTGACCCTCTTTTATTTTTGTCCTTAATTGGAACTGCTATGACCACTATTGTGAGAACAGATCGTGTGACAGGTAATCCAAGGAACTAGGACGTGGGATTCACGGGAGAGCGCGCGCGTTATTGTTTTATTGGAAACCAATGTTTAGACAATTATCTTTATTTTGCATCATCAAACTTATTCGCTTCCGCAAACATTTGGATTTGGTTGTAATCGGATTTTACTCTTTGGTTTTTAATTCACATGGACATTTACCCCTTTGAATTACATGATTTAAATACTTCTACTACAATTGGTTCAAATGTGACACATCCATATTCCGAATTTTACATGAAAACTCTATTTTTAAATATAACGGATTATGGGGGTGTTACAAAGTGGTATCAGAGCGGGTTTCCTTCTTGGATAGGTGATTAGATCTTCATATCTCTTCACCACCCGCAAATAGACCAACTTTGTTTAATATTTTCAAAATAAATATTCTATTTACACCGCAAACGTAATTTCAAAACTGTCTTGGAAATTCTATATAATATTACAAACTTCTTTTCAACGTGGTGAGGTTGTGTGTGGGGATACTTGGGACGATTGTTAATACTATTATGATTATTAATATTAATATTATTTTAATTTCAAATATGAATTTAGGATGGCTTTTCCTATGGTTAGTCCACACAGTATTCGGATGCACCCGGATACGTCCCTCGCAGATCATAGTCTGCGCATGAAAACCTACATGGAATATTATAGCCATTTGTACCCTCGAGACTTCGAAAATTGCCCTTTTTACAAAGGGAGAATCCTCATTCGTTCGCTTCCGGACACTGGAGTTTACGCTGGGTTCGCTGGCGAACTTCGTGACGAAATAGAAGCCTACGAAGAAATGAGACTAGAAGACCCCACTCTGCCGGAATATCCGGACAATCATAACCTTGAGGAATTGGTGAGAAGATGCTATGAGGAGGATGATGTCCCATATGACGGGGAAGAAGAATTAGTGGAAGACGAAGACATGGAGGAAGACGAGGACATGGAGGATGATGAGGAGATGGATGAGGGAGTTATGCAAATTCTAACCGCGCTCAACCTGTCACCCGACCCCAAGGAAACCCCAACAATCAAGGCGTCAGTAGAGCCCCGATCAATGGAGGTAACAGTCAAACTGCATCAACTAGCACCGTTCAGGGAGGAAATGGGAACCGAACTGGGAGACTCTTCGCCATTGGCCGTGATGAAGCTGAAAGGACCGAGAACGTCGTCACTACTGGTACATTTCTAATAAATTCTAAACCCTCTTATGTTCTATTTGATTCTGAAGCATCTCATTCGTTCATAGCCAGTTCTTTTGCACCCACCCTTGGGCTTAATCAAAGTGAAATGATGGAAAGCAAGTTCTTGCAACCATCAGGAGAAGTTGTGAAATGTTCAAAAATCTTTAGGGATGTGACCATAACAATAGCGGGAACCGATTTTCTTATTGACCTTGTCGAGTTTCCCTTAGGAAATTTTGATGTGATATTAGGAATGGATTGGTTGAATAAACATAAAGCTAAGATTGATTGTTGGCAACAAAAAGTTTCACTGAAAGGACCCAAAGGAGTCCGAATTTCTTACAAAGTAGTGGTAGTCAAACCCAAAGTAAAATTAATATCTGTCCTTACCTTAAAATCATACATGAGGAAAGGATTCCCATTCATATTGTGTCACGTTCATGATGTGTCCATCGAGGGTCCGAGAGTCGAAGATGTGGAGGTAGTACGGGAGTTTGAGGACGTCTTTCCTGAAGAGATTCCCGGCATGCCCCCGCAACGGGAAGTAGAATTCCAAATCGACCTTGTTCCGGGCACTGGCCCAATATCCAAAGCACCCTATAGGATGGCACCAAAAGAGCTAGCCGAATTAAAGATCCAATTAGAGGAGCTTCTTGACAAGGGTTACATTCGCCCAAGTGTATCACCATGGGGAGCCCCGGTTTTGTTTGTGAAGAAGAAGGATGGAAGTTTGAGGTTGTGCATTGACTACCGCGAATTGAATAATGTGACGGTGAAAAACCGATATCCCTTACTCCGAATTGATGACCTATTCGATCAGTTGCGTGGAGCAGGAATATTCTCGAAAATAGACCTCAGATCCGGATACCATCAATTAAGGATAGCTGGAGGAGATGTACCAACAACCGCCTTTCAAACTAGATATGGTCATTATGAGTTCACCGTAATGCCGTTTGGTCTTACAAATGCACCTGCCGTGTTCATGGACCTGATGAATCGAGTATTCCGACCATTCTTGGATAAGTTTGTAGTAGTCTTCATCGATGATATCTTAGTATACTCGAAGAATAAGGAGGACCACGAGGAGCACTTGAGACTAGTTCTTCAAACCTTGAGGGACAACCAATTACATGCTAAATTGTCGAAATGCGAGTTTTGGCTAGACAAAGTCTCTTTTCTAGGACACGTTATCTCAGGAGACGGAGTTTCAGTTGATCCAAGCAAAGTGGAAGCCGTATCCTATTGGCCGACTCCGAAAAATGTCACTGAGATCCGTAGCTTCTTGGGTCTAGCTGGATACTACAGGCGTTTTGTAAAAGATTTCTCCAAGATCGCCCGACCGATGACTTCATTGATGAAGAAGGCAAACAAGTTTCAATGGGACGACAACTGCGAGAAATCATTTCAGACTCTCAAGGAGCGATTAACAACCGCCCCAGTGCTAGCACTACCAAATGGAAATGAAAATTTTGAGGTGTATACCGACGCATCCAAAAACGGTCTAGGATGTGTGCTAATGCAAAATCGCCGAGTCATTGCTTATGCATCCCGACAACTAAAGCCACATGAGGTTAATTACCCGACTCATGATCTGGAATTAGCCGCTGTTGTCTTTGCCCTCAAGATATGGCGTCATTATCTTTATGGAGTCACCTTCAAGATCTTTTCCGACCACAGGAGCCTAAAGTATATATTCACTCAAAAGGAGCTAAACATGAGACAAAGAAGGTGGTTAGAGTTGATCAAAGATTATGACATGGAGATCCAATACCACGAAGGGAAAGCAAATGTAGTGGCTGATGCTCTCAGCCGAAAGTGTGTGCACTCGCTATGTGGAGCTATTTCACGAATGAAGCTAAGAGAGGAGATCCAGAACATGGGCATCAACGTCATCTCTAAAGGTGACGACATGAACGACTTCACCCTATCACCCGACCTATACGATGAGATCCGTGTGAAACAAACTGGAGATGAAGTGATTGAAGCAAAGATTGGGACCCCGAATGGAGAAGGTTTCAGCATCGAGAAGGATGGGAGCATTCGCTACAAAGCAAGATGGTGTGTACCTCAAGACTCCGAACTAAAGAAGAAAATCATGGAGGAGGCACACGCTACACCCTATTCAGTGCATCCGGGAGGAGACAAGTTATACAAAGACCTTAAAAAGACCTTTTGGCGGCCGAATATGAAGAGAGAAGTAGCAGAATTCGTATCACGATGTTTGACTTGCCAAAAGGTGAAAATCGAGCATAGAAGACCCCAAGGGTTACTACAGCCTTTGGACATCCCAGAGTGGAAGTGGGACTCGATCTCAATGGATTTCATCACCGCCTTACCAAGGACCAAGAAAGGAAACAACATGATTTGGGTAATTGTGGATCGATTGACGAAGTCTGCACACTTCATACCAATGAAGGATACCTGGAACAAGAAAGAACTCGCCATGGCTTACAGAAGACACGTGCTAAAGTTACACGGAGTTCCAAATAGTATCATTTCAGATAGAGATTCGAGATTCATTTCCCGATTCTGGCAAGAACTACAAGAGTCTTTAGGGACCAAGCTAAAGATGAGTACCGCATTTCACCCTGCAACCGACGGTCAAACTGAGAGAACAATCCAGACTCTGGAAGACATGCTTAGAGCTTGCGCTCTAGAATTCAAAGGTTCATGGGAGGACATGCTAGACCTAATTGAATTTTCATACAACAACAGTTATCATGCTAGTATGAAGATGGCACCATTTGAAGCCCTATATGGAAGGAAATGTAGGAGCCCGGTATGTTGGAACGACCTCACAGATAGTGTTGTACTTGGACCACAGATGATTCAAGAAATGATCCAACAAGTCCAAGTGATCCAACAAAAGATGAAGGCAGCCCAAGACAGGCAAAAGAGTTATGCGGACCTTCACCGAAGAAGCATCGAGTTTGAAGTTGGAGATAAAGTCTTGTTACGAGTGTCACCAATGAGAGGAGTAATGCGATTTGGTAAGAAAGGAAAGTTGAGCCCCAAATACATAGGTCCATACGAGATATTGGAGCGTGTTGGAGAGGTAGCCTATCGTTTGGCGTTACCACCATCATTGGACCGAGTCCACAACGTTTCCATGTTTCCCAGCTCCGTAAGTACTTGAGCGACCCGTCGCACGTTTTAGAACCCGAGGTACTAGAACTCGATGACTCGCTATCTTATGAAGAGCGACCCATTAAAATCTTGGATAGTAAGGTTCGAAAAACCCGAAATGGAGAGACCCGTATAATCAAGGTGTTATGGTCGAACCATGACACCGAGGAAGCCACTTGGGAAGCCGAGGAGGCCATGAAACTGAAATACCCAGAGCTATTTGAGGTAATTATCTAGTTACGAGGACGTAATGTCCCCTAAGGGAGGTAGGATGTAATACTTACATTTTATCCTTGCATAGCTAGGATTGTTGGTTCACTAATTGCTGTTGATAGTAGAGTTAGCTGTGATTGTTGAGGGGTAGTTTTAAACTTCGAGGACGAAGTTTGTCTTTAAGGAGGGTAGATTGTAATACCCGTAAAATCATCAAATAAAATAAAAAGGGAAATTTAAAAATAATAATAATAAAGTATTATAAAAAATAAAATAATAAGAACTAAAATGGGAAATTAGTAGCGGTACAACTGTCACGTAACCTAGAATTTAATCCGACTTCGAGACGATAATCTAAAAACGCTTTCATCGTCAAACGGTAAAAGAATTTATAATAAAATATATTCCTCAAATTTATTTTAATAAGAGAAGAGCATTATATATATATATACATACATTTAACCATAGTGTCGATATTAGGAGTCTCAAAATATATCGTCACGCTTCGTTTTCCGTGTCGCGGAAACCCGACACAACACTAAACGAAATCCTAACCACATCTAGCCTAGATACCTAATAACCACCCTATAACCACCCTACATGCCAAGGAACCAATGCATGTTGAAGCATGCCCCTCTCTTGTCTACTTGGGAGCCGTTTTATCCCTTCCCCATATCCCTCTTTTTGTCTTTCCAAAACTTCACTCCAACACTCAATAAACCCTATAACTCAAGCTCCTACCAGAATTATTAGCTCACTCAAACACTATCAACACAAAAAAAAAAAAGAGAAGAGAGAAAGAAAGAAGAAGAAGAAGAAGAAGAAGAAGAAGAAGAAGAAGAAGAAGAAGAAGAAGAAGAAGAAGGAGAAGCTAGGAGGAGGATCTTGCCCTTACACTAAGATCTTCACCTTGTAAGGACTAAAATACTAAACTCTTAGCATTTCATTCTCATTCAACACTTAATATTGAGTAAAACAAACCCTTAAACGAACTATAAGAGTCTTCATACATGCATGCAAGAATCTATACACAAACAATCATCAAAGTGTCAAATCCGGAGGTGGATAATTAACAGAATAAAAATCCAACTTAGACTTGTGTTATTGCTATGAAAAAAATATATATCGTAGGTCTTCTTGTCTTTAATAAGTGAAAATTTTTTTGTCATAATCCGTTGAGTATTTTGCAAATGAAAAATCATACAAAAAGAACATGATTCTGGACAAACGAATCTGCTAGTCTCAATGTTTGTGTCTTAAAAAGTAACTTAAAAGCTTAATGAGGACAAACCATTTTACGAAAATGAACTTCAATGAATATAGAGTATATTAGGCCCTGGAATCAACTCATTTGAATTTATAATCTTTGTAATATACTTAAAAACATTTTGTGACTCATATTATGACCACTAGTTAAAGATCCGACCAATAGTACATCTTAAACCTATTTTTGGCTAACATGGTATAAACATAAAAGTTGGTAGACTAAATAATAGACCTATTGGAGTTGGTTTAGTCCAATAATATTGAGTATTTGATTTTATATGATATTTGCAACACAAAATGACAATCTGGAAATCTGATAAAATATTGTTCTTTAGATTGATAGTTGAGAACCTACCATTTTCGAATAGACCACTAGTAAATAAAATTATACTAAAGATAAATTCTTGATATTTGACTATGATAAACTTTAATGAGAGACATGCATGTTGGCCTTTTGAAAACCGATATTTCGACTATTTAAACACCCGAACCAGCCCAAACCTTCCTGTGACTCGGAAACCGTCATGTTTTACTAAACAGAAATTTTAGAGGCCTTAGCGTCGTTTTTGGACTGTTCTTATTTGACACTTAAAGTTGTAGGACATATTAAGGAATCCAACCTCACTGGTCTTACCCCAAAAAGTTAAGTAATGAAGGAGTTATGACGTTTTGAAGCCATGTTCAAAATCTGTAAAACCGTAAAGTATGTATGAGATAATAAACTTGTATAAACCAAGTGTATAAGCTATAACTTGTTAAACTAAAAGCACCAACTTGATAAAATACTCTTAAATATTCTGACCATGAACTTAGTTTACTTTCTTAATAATAAAACTCGGAACAAAACGTTCAAAATGGAAACATACCAAAAACCGAGTAAAATACATAAAACCATTTGAACTAGTTAAGGATCGACTTGAATAATTTAGTAACGAGTACTTTATGTATATTGTAGACTCGGGATTTGTAGAAGAGGAACTTTAAATCTAGACCAGCTCATAAGGTAAGGGAAACGCTTGTCCATACACTTTTCTTGAACTATTGAGTTTGTTTCAAATGTTATATTGTGTATAATGTTTATAATGGTTGTTATTATAAGTTTGGATTATTGTGATGAAATATTGAAAAATGATTGATGTTATTCCATCCTTTGAAATGTTGAAATATAATAAAGGACTCATAACTTTTAAGAGTTTGAAAACCAAAACCGTTTGATCTTTTGTACAAGTTATGGAGATGGTTAATCTCAAGAAATGGATTTAATTGTTTGGAAAGGGTTTTGATTTTTGGTTTGAACGGTTTTGGTAGAGGGGTAGGTTGTTCCCAAATAATAAAAGGGGACCTCCTATACAGAGCTTCTGGTGGGGGTTAGTTGATCGAGACCCCGTCCTCTTATCTTCCTCCTTGGGGTTGGCCCTTGGAGGGGTGTGCACACTCGGGATTTTTGGACAGTTATTGTACATGGTTTGGTGAACCCCGTCTTATCCGGTTTAGGGCGAGGGAATCCTCTCCATACGGCCTCTATCCATTACTTACTAAAGAAAGTGAAGAAATGTTTTCTTCGAAGGAAAGTGTTTTAAGATTTGGAAGGACTAACTATTTTTGGATCGGATTTCCTTATTTAGAAACTTGAACTTCTCAATGATATTCTACTTTCTTATGAATTCTAAATTTTAAGTAAAACTCTTATTTATTTATTTTTGGATTGTTTACCTTACTCAACATTATTGTTGACCCTCTTTTGTTTTTGTCCTTAATTGGAACTGCTATGACCACTATTGTGAGAGCAGATCGTGTGACAGGTAATCCAAGGAACTAGGACGTGGGAACCACGGGAGAGCGCGCGCGTTATTGTTTTTATTGGAAACCAATGTTTAGACAATTATCTTTATTTTGCATCATCAAACTTATTCGCTTCCGCAAACATTTGGATTTGGTTGTAATCGGATTTTACTCTTTGGTTTTTAATTCACATGGACATTTACCCCTTTGAATTACTTGATTTAAATACTTCTACTACAATTGGTTCAAATGTGACACATCCATATTCCGAATTTTACATGAAAACACTATTTTTAAATATAACGGATTATGGGGGTGTTACAATCGATTTCCACTAGAAATTTGCATAGGATTCAAATATGAACTCCAAGCGAGACGCTAAGTCACGGTTTCTACTCGACTAAATTAATTTACGACTTAATATTAATTCAAAGCTAAATAATAAATTAGCGGGTTTAAAATATTTTAACCAATAAAAGTTCAAAAGATATTTACAAATTAACGACTTTAGTAAATTACCCATTATGTTAAAATCGGGGGTGTTAGCCTAAAGACTTATCATCATGTTTATTTAGACCCGGAGACCAGACAGGATTGTATTCAGTCCAGACCAAACCGGAACGGCCTGGCCGGGTCATTTTGGTTTAAATGTTCGGTCTACTTTATGAATAACCCTAGTTGCGTGTAACTCGCGTGACATTGTTCTTCATAAATATTTCGTGATTGATCGACCTTAACATTCGACATTGGGCTGAATGTAGCTTGCGCCTAACTTCTTCTTCCATAACTTCAGAAATCAATCTTAAGCAATACTCACTTGGGTATATAATAGCTCCAAAACTCGACTCAAACAACCTTCTTCATGACACCTCCCAAATTCCCAAGTTAACAAAAATATCTTCATTAACAAATTACTCAAAAATGCATAAGAAATCGTCTTGAAGCCTCAAAATCACACAAACCCTACCAAATTAGCACTTACTAACCACGTCTTATCACACTAGAAAATGTGAAATCATAAGTTATGCGGAATAAATAAATTTGCTTTTTTTTAATAATCTTGATCTAATTTCACAATTAACATATTTTCTAGCGGATCACTTTATTAAAAACAATTTACCTAACATAGAAGATTCTATAAAAAAGATATGAAGAAGAATAAAATGGGAAGATATTAAAATATATCAAACACCCTTGTACCGCTCAAACAAATATTTATATTAAGTATATATCATCAGTTTCTATGTAAGTAAATAATTATATGATTCATTTATGAATCATTGTATAAGTTTCCTTAAACTAATATATATTCGTCTTGTATAAGTAGAATATATACATACATTTATATACAAAGTAGTCGATAAACATGATTAGCTTGTATATAAATAAACTATATGAAATGATGCTGAGAATAAAATCTTATATTACCTAAACTTATATGATTATGTTTGTTTTATACCACTTTATATGATAAAAATAATAATTCTATATAGGCAGTGGCAAATACGCACATATATGTATATATATATGTATATATATATATATACATATACACATACATGACTAATTTTCTCATCAATTTAGACTCATTACATTCTTCTTTACTAAGTAAATCATCTCAATTCAAAACTTCCATAACATGCATATAGTATTTAATGTACTTATCATCTTTTTAATTATTAGAAATGGTTTGATTTTTGTGTCTGCACTTGAATGTAGATCTAACTCGAGTCCCTCCAATGCCGCTTATACTATTATTGTATCACAAAATGGAATTAGAAATTTCAGTACTATTAGAGATGCTATTAATTTCATTCCAACAACTAATGACCAATGGATAAAAATAATCATCAAACCAGGAATATACAAGTAAGTTTGATTATAAAATAGAACTTTAGTTTTTTTTTGTAGCTATACGTATCCGAGGTCGTTTTAGTTTAACATATTTTATATCAACTAAGATTTATTAGTCTTTGGTAAACACTAACGAGGTATGGCGTAGGTATTAACATTATTTAATGTTTTATAAGTTAATCGTATGCTCAACTAATTTATTCTATAGCTTTCTATATGTGTGTAAGTAAAATTTATTCAATTATTAGGATATATGTATCTATGTACCACAATCTAAATGGTTTTTATTTTTAGGGAACAAATAAAGTTGTGGAGTAAGTCATGTATAGTTCTCGAAGGAGCAGGTCGTTCTACAACAATCATAACATATGATGCTCATGACATAACAGCTGAAAGCATAACATTTGATGCTTATGATGTCCATAACTTTGTGGTAAAAGGAATTACTTTCAAGGTAAAAACTTTTATACCTTCCTTAGTACGTACTCTTATTAATATTGAAATTATAGTAGTTAAATATTCCAGTTAATTTCGAGCTTACCATAATACAATTAATTATTCGTTATCTTAAAATAGTTTGGTCTTAAGTTGAAATCCTGCTTTTGTCGTTAATTTTGTGTAAGGAGGTATCTTTATTTTACAATATTTTCTTTTGTGAATAGAACTCGTATAATCGACCGTTAGAATCAAGTCATATAACACCTGCTGTAGCTTTTAGAGCTTACGGTGATAAGCATGCATATAGTTCATGTGGCTTTGAGGGTTATCAAGATACATTGTGGGATGCATATGGTCGTCATCACTTCACTTCTTGCTATATTGAGGGAGCGGTTGATTTTATTTGGGGAGATGCTGAATCCGTTTATGAGGTATATTTATATATGTGGTTGTCATTTGTAATTTTTAGATACTTCAGTCATTGTGTATTTAAACTTATTGATTGATTTGTAAATAAGCTTTTCGTAAATTTAATGTAGTCGAGAATTGAAAATATTTATTTTTTAAGTGTAATTATATTTCATTAAGTCTACTTAATTTTCTTATAATAACGAAAACTACTTGCCCCTAGTCTTAATAATCATCCAAATTCAAAAATTGTAACTATTCATAAAAATCTTCTACTTTCTTTATTTGTCTATAACTAATGATGATTATATCTTGTGATCCTCATACATCTTCTCTCTACTAGCATCCCCACATACGGAGTATCATTCTACTTATTATGTTTTGTGTAAGTTATGTTGGAATATAAAACCCACATGTGAGTTGTCCCACATTGTTGGAGAAAGAGAGATGTTATCACTTTATAACCAAGTGGGTTACTCCTCCTATTGCCAATTGGTTTTAGGATGGAACCTCCCTTGTGTTGTAAAGTGGACTGTCTCTCCTCCGTTTGGGTGTGGCCCGACCCGTTTGCATATTCTAACATGGTATCAGAGCCCAAGGTTTCGTCCTGGGTTTCAAATTTAAAACTGGGCCCAAATTATGCCACCGGTGGAGGGCCTCTTTGAGGATTTGTTAATTCCCACATCGGTGCGCTCCCATGGTTTCGCCCTGGGTTTCGATGGGACCTCACATGTGAGGGGGCGTGTTGGAATATAAAACCCACATGTGAGTTGTCCCACATTGTTGGAGAAAGAGAGATGTTATCACTTTATAACCAAGTGGGTTACTCCTCCTATTGCCAATTGGTTTTAGGATGGAACCTCCCTTGTGTTGTAAAGTGGACTGTCTCTCCTCCGTTTGGGTGTGGCCCGACCCGTTTGCATATTCTAACAAGTTAAATGTGGAAGATTACTTTAGTTACAGAAAATATACAAAGTGTTTCTTGTGGACTATTAGGTTGTATTTTTCTAATAGATAAAATTTATGAGTGTTAATGACAGATTATTCAAAATGAGTATAAACTGAAACGCGATCCGTGATATTTTTATTCTTATTTGTGTCTATTAAATAGAAAATTGAATGGGTAAATTACAACACGATTATTTTGTACTGCATTAATTGCGTAACATACATTTTTAATAATTTTTAAAACACTTTATTCATTGAACAGGATTGTTTAGTCAATGTCACGGGAGATGGGTATATCACTGCTCAAGGAAGAGAGTCTTTCCAAAGCACAAGCGGCTATGTATTTAACAGATGTAAAATAATAGGAACTGGACATGTAAATTTAGGGAGAGCATATGGACCATTTTCAAGGGTTATATTTATCAATACATTTTTTAACAACATCGTTAATCCTGAAGGGTGGTTTATTTGGAATCAATCTGGTCATGAGTAAGTTCTTTATATCAATCACACTTTTTCAAGTTTATATATATATATATAGTGCTTACATGTTCATGTACTTTGTAATTACACATAATAAGTTAGATAATACCTATAAGGAGGACATATTTTTTTCCATAAGTAAATTGAGGTTCAACGTAAGGAGTGCATAAGTAAAGTAGTGAAATAGTACAATGAAAGTAGGTTAAGTAGAGTAAAACCATGAAATAGTATAATATAAGTAGGATAAGTAGTGGAATAAACGTAAATAATGGTAAAAACTAGGGGCAATTAAACAGAATAAAAATTTATCAAATGGTAACAAAAGGATGAAATTAGACATTTTAGGAAAATGGAAAGAAAACAGTGAATGAGGGGTAACTGATAATAGTAAAAAAATATAAAGATGTTAAATAGCTTAAAAATTGACTAGTTGTCTCATGTATAATCGAAATGTAGAATAATACGTGGATATAATCATAATTATTAATGTATATAATATGAGCTCTTTGTCTAAATTACTTGAAAAAGTAGCACTCTCCTATTCTAATTATGTTCCCCATTTTCTTATTGAGATGACTCATATAGTTGTCCCTATTTTCTCATTTCTAACATACATCTATGTATAACACACTAATATACCCCCACCCATTTAATTTAAAATATGAACACGAAGCTTTCAGGCCCTCATCCCCTCGTTGTCACCTTTATCCAACTTCTCTAACCTCTACCTTACCTTAGCATGTAACTACTCCATGACCACCAACACACCCTCCTATTTCCATGAAATGCTCTCAACCACCAACGAAAACCCCCCACACCCACTTTCACAACCAACGCGCGTTCCTTGTCACCTCAAACGTTAGACAACCACTCGAAGTACCCACATAATCCTAGACACATCGTGGAAATTCCCTTTCCCATCATCGAGTATCCTATATCTGGAGTCTTTAAGGTGATGATTTTTCATGGGTTGAGGTATATCTTTTGTAGGAGGCAATTTTTCATAGGTTGAGGTATGTCTTTTATAGTAAATTAACCCTAATAGCCAAGAGTCCATCCCAACTACCATTAAATCAACCTCAAACAACCATAACCCAACCTAAAACCATTGACCCTCATGCCACCGACATCATCGTAAAATGCCACCAAAAGCATTCCACTACCCTCCAAACCACTTCGTAATCATCGGAATATGTCACCAAATGTTTTTTACATTTTTATTGTTTTTACGTAGAATAATATAATGACATGAAAACAACTAGTTGAGTAAGAGGGAGTAGAATCCTAAATAATGGTGCTCTGACTATATAATGACTTATCTTAATTCAATTTCATCACACCTAAGTCAATCTCTTGAACTCGTAAACCATGTGGAATTATATATATAATAACTGATGATGATAAATTAGTTCACTTTATGAATATTAAAAATATTGTTTTTTTTTTAAATCAATTACGATTAAAATTAGTTTCTTGGTTTTGTGGAAATTAATTATTCTCTTTAATCAAAGTGAAGTAGTATGTAGTTATATGAGGATAAATAGTTATTGTAGAAGCCCTTCGATATTCTCAAGGGTATTTAAGGTATGAAGTTTAATATAAAATGAGTAAATATTGATAGACAGTTCACGTCATGAACCCAAAACGCTGACATGTTTGAAAAGAAGCAAACTAAGTTTTTGGTTGATGAAGGCATAGAACCCCCGCTTTGCGAGTCATTGTAATTTATTTAGCCGTGGAAAAGACATTATCTTAAGAGCCTTCAGTATACTCAACGACAAAAAGTGTAAAATTAAGTGAGTTCACTTCTTGAACACAAAACATAATATTTCATGAAATGAATTGGCAACCAGATTTGTAACTTATTTTGTATGAAATAATTGACGGTCCTCTCTCTAATCAGTTTTGAGTACTACGATATTGATAAAAAGTTATCGTATAATGATTTAAGTATTTGTAAGATCGAGATCCAAAAATTAATCCGATTAAAACTTTATCAAATAAATTATATGAAGACACATTAATGATACAATTTGATCTATTCGTATTTAATAAAATCACATTTACCTCACTATGAAATGTATAAATGGGTAACAAAGTGTGATTACTATCCTTATGATGACATATATATATATATAAAGATTGTTGTTGGTAATTATTCAAATTAGACACTGATTTATTTCTTTATTTGTGATTGATAATCCAGAAACGATGTTGTATTTGCCGAAATAGATTGCAACGGTCCTGGAGCAAATGTTTCAAAACGTGTTCCATGGGCCAAAAACTTAAATGCGTATGATGTGATACAATATAGTAAAAATGTGTTCATTGATCAAGAACAATGGATTGAAAAGTATAGAATAAAATAATTTTTATATTTGTACAATTTTCATTTAAAACTCATGTAAGAAAAAAAATTCCATATTTCATAGTTAATTAGTTTTATCTAGATTTTTTATGGGCATGTGAATAATTGTATATGTATAAACCTAGTGTGGACATGCCACATACGCGCACATCCGCAACTGGCGGTTACCACAACGATGTGACATGATTGCTTTAACGCGATTACTTTTGTCTCGATGAAATCTCGAATAGAGCAAATAGTGACTGATGGAGTCGTAACCAATAAATTACGGGGTTCTTGAACAATTTGAATCAACTTTAGTCCTAATCACAATAGGGCCAAAGCCAATATTAGACATACAAATCTAAAGATAGATACTCACTAGCGTTAGAGTTTTATGTTTAGAACAATTCTCGTATGTCATGGCAAATTTCATCCAGTATCTAGATAAACCCACACATGCGGATTATACTAAGTGGATTTAACCTATGGTAAAAGTGAATGATTTATATAGATTAAACAAACATTAAAATTTCAGAGTAGTTACCATTCGAGATAGAAATTTAGACGATAATATTGATCGAGTCGGTTAAAAGTTTGAAATAGAATAAAAATAGTAATCCTTAGGATTATTGTTAGTAAATTAGAATTAGATTACCATTTATAAGTGATAATGTAGATAACTCTATCGACGCTCATGATGCCTATGTGTGCATCATCCACAAACCACCCGATGTGAACCATGCGGTTATATAATAAAATAAATTCAAACATTGCAGCGGAAAGTACGAGATTATAAACACTTTAAAAGTAAAACCGCCAATGTCACTAAATCATAATACCCAAACTTATATTTAAGAAAACGTTTATACAAAATACAACTTAAACAACTATAAAGGATCCCGATCCCTTGATACAACACAAACACGATACTAAACACAACTATAAACCTAGAACGAGAGGGGCAATCGTTGTAAGTACAACACTCGCTATCTCACTCGTTAAAAGTCTAATTACGCACGTACTTGCAACCTGTTCATTAATTGAAAATGAATGTCACAGTCAGTTGTGAGTAACTCGAGGTTATCCTAGCCATATTACACTAAAACATAAATAAATAAGAACAATACAATAGGCATAGTCCAACATAAGTAATCAATTTAAATTTCATAACAGAATAATAATACGTAGTAGTTAATACATCATGTGATCATAGATAGCAATATTGCAATGACATAATAAATAGCCCAAGATATATAAATTAAGAGAGTACACAAAGAAAAAAGAGTAACAATAATCATTGAGATAAATCATAATATTAGCTGGCTTGCATCTCACCCCCTAGCGTCAATACGATCAAAGACTCATAAAGGGGAAACAAAGACAATAGAACAACAAAACCAAGGTGACTCACAATACTTAGCGAAGAACGAGCCTAAATAAGGGATAAACGAGATAAAATACCATCCAAATCACCCAAGACAAACTATCATGTTAAATGATACATAAAAAAAATCGTGACTAAGCAAGACAAGATAACTAGAAACTCAATCCTCTCGGTAGGACGACGACTATATACGGTCCTAGTCTAAACCTGGATTCAGACTCTCGGTATGAATATTTCCCGATTTGACATACAATAAATATTCCGCATCCAAGACTCGTGCAGTAGAACGGAAGTCAAGTACCCTAAATGCAACAGGAGTTCAATGCCAAGCTCAAAGACAAGACCAACCAACCTATGATCAATCCAACCATGATCCAATACCAACCTTACCCTATGCCAAAAGCTATCTTAATGCTTTGTATAGTCCAGGCCCAAGCCAGCAAGCCATGACACGAGCCAGTGGTAGCCATGACACGAGCCAGAGCCAACCAAGACACAAAACAGACTCACAAAACAAGCCAACAAAACCTCAGAAAATTCAGCCAGCAGCAGTGCCTTGGGGAGGGTCTCAGGGCAACTTCCAAGCTTAGGGACTCCAAACCAACTATAGGGCATGGTACTAGGGAGGGTCTACTACCTTTTTGTCCAGGGAACCTTCCTCAGAAAACGCCAGGAACACCTCTCAAAACATAACCCAAGTTCACCAGTCCAGTTACAGCCTTACATGGAGCAGTTCAGCTGTCATTGTCAAATCTTCCTCTTTTGGCCAAGCAAACTCAAGGGACTTTATGCTCAACCTTAAAGGATCAATACTACTTCAGTTTGGTCCAAAACACCAAGCTAAAATTCCAACCTGTATCATATAAAAAGCAGTAGCAAGGCAACAAGGAAGCTGTCACTATCAAAGCTGTTTCTTTTGTTTAGTTTACTTTATTTCAGTTATGTAGCTGTTATTTTGTCTTTGTATGTAAGCCAATGTTGGCCCTAGATGTAGTTGGACGTATGAGATGTAACCTAATTGCCTATAAAAGGCTCCTTCCTAATGAAATAAAGCAGATTTGAAGTAAAACATAAAACTGAAACCTTGTTTCTGTTTAACATCTCTTAGCTGTGTGCTTGAGAACACCTTCCTTTGTTGTGTGCTTGGAAGTGAGTCTAGGTCCTTAGCTGTGTGCTGGGATTGAGTCTCAACCCTCAACCATTGGCTTTGTGCTTTGGTTAAGGTTCTATCAGTTTTCAATTGCATTTAGTCAAGCAAAACAGAGCCTATTGAGATTGTCTTTAACCTTAGCTTTATTGTCTTGAATTGTCTACTTTCTTAATAACTTCAGTGCACTAAAGTCAGTAGAACGCAGGGAAAGGGGCGGAAGAAGACCGTGCACCCAAATTCGGCAGAACGACACGGAAGAGAAGTCAACGCTACGCTTTCGCTTCTCAACAACGTTGTCCTATTCACAGTACCTCAGAATGAACATTTACTGATTTAACATACAATAAAACCTAGGCACCTAAGACGTGAGAGATTGACTCAGTCAAAACGAACATGCTTCAAAGACCAATCATGGTAAACATGCCACAATTGAGCCAAACATCCAAAAACCGTCATCAAACATGTTAGCAAAGCATAAGATAGATGTTGTGATGATTAAAAACAGTCTCAATACATAATATATCAGCATTAGACAAAGTTTAAGAAACATAATCAATAAGAAAAATAAACCCCTTCCCAAAGCAATAAGTTTTGAGTTCGTCTAAAACTAGGGTAAACTTTAATCGGCCATAACTAGAGTTCTAGACATTCAACTCAAACATTACATATGAAAGTGGTAGCTTATCCTCTTACGGTTCTAACGCTAGGTCATACACCCAAAACAAACAAAGAACGAGGGAGATATGGAAATTTTACGATAGTTTGATAATGTAGGATATAACTTCACTCGCCAGGTTCTAGACTGATTTTATGCTATTTGGGACAAATTTTGTCTAGGGAAAATTTTCAACCTCCGATGTCACATGAGCAACAAACATCGATCTTCATCTTTTTCCTAAAACTTGAAGATGAATCTTCAAACACCAAACTGAACATACAAGATTAAGCCAAAAACAAGACATGAACAGTAATAAAAGTCATCACAAATCATCAACCATCTTAACATAACAAACCCAACTTTACCCAAATTTCTCCAACACCATGGTCGGATACAATGAACATGAATCATTTATAATTCTTCATACAACATAAAACTTAACTTCAAGTAAGTCTCATGTGTCTTTCAATATGCACAAGAAATAAGAAGTACGATAATTTCAATCTAACTAACTCATCTTTATCATGTGAAATCTTATTCTAACCGTGACAACCCTCGCGATAGTGGAAAGTTACCAAGAAACATACAGCGGAAATATATAATTTTAAAAACTTTTTAAAGCGAAGTTCGAGAGAATTATCATAAAACAAAGTTCAAGAGAAATAAACATAGTAGCTAAAGCCGATAAGGCGACGAGTAGCCACAAAGAGGAAAACAAGTCCCAAATACAATAATCCAAAAAAATAAGTCTATGAAACGCATAGGTAAGCATCGTGTAAAGACGCTCGCTAGCTCACACTAGTCTTATCCCCATGTCGCACCAACTTGTACATCTTCATTTGTGAAAGATGAATGTCACAGTCAGTGGGGAGTAACTCAGGGTTCTCCCAGCCATATCACATTAAAAGCAATATAAATAAAGCATATAAATATACATCATCATACATATAGAGATATCACGCCGAATACAACACAACATTTCATATTAGCGATATAAACAAGTGAGTATAAATAGCAACCATGACCTAGGGAAGACACACCTAGGGAACTATATGACTACTAGTGGCTTACATCTCACCCTTAGCAATCATACACTTGATAAGGTTAGAGACGGAACAACGATCCAATAAAAGCCTTCTATAATCCAATAATCATAAGTAATCATCGTAATATCAAAGTCATCCTGTATGTAAGGCAAATAAACTCTTACGGTAAGTGAAACGCTCTAGCATCTGCACATAGCAAGACAAGACGACTCTAGACTCTAATCCTCCAGGTAGGACTACGATAATAATACAGTCCTAGTCTAAATATGGCCAGACTTTCTAGACAAGGCGTGTACCCGATTCAACATGTGACTAGGCGTGCAAACATCCAATACTCATTCAACAAAACAGAAGTCGAGTACCGCAAATACGGCAGGGCCGCCAACGGCAGAGGCGTACAGAGAATAAGTACACCAATCTTTGAAGGGAGACCAACAATAAAGGTTTCACATAGATGTCAACCAAGTACGCTACATGCAAAGACACAACCTTGCAAGGATACAACATTTGACGCCCGGGTTGATCAACGATATGTGTTTGCCTCCCAAAAACGTCGTCATATCCCCACTAACATATCAAAGAATGTACCTC
>JAIUZE010045608.1:0-65206 GCA_022085475.1 Heliosperma pusillum | reverse complement strand
ACCCAAGCGGTAAGCTACATGAAATAACACCACCTCGTAAGTACAGAACATTTGACGGCCGGGTCGATCAACGCATAGCGTTCAACTCCCAACAACGTCGTCGTATGCCCAATAACACATGCATTTAAGCAGTAGGATACCTCTCCGTTCCGACATTCCAGCCTTACGAACGGGAAGGTAGCCAAGGGAATGAGAGTACAAAGCACAAGATAAAATAGTGCTCAAACCGTATCATTTGTAAAAACCGACTCAAAGTGGGACATACCAAAAATCGTCACAAAACATGTGATACAAGCGAATGGAATATCATATACCCAAAACATTAATATTATAAGTCACTACGTAAAATTATACGATAAACGAATCATGCGAACTATTATAAATTACGAGTTTTAGAAATTATATGAAAAGCATACAGCCGTGTTCCAGGCCGGTCAGGGGACCGGCGGCCGGTGGGCCGGCTCAGAGCACAAGGCAAAAACCAAAATCATCCAAAACAGAGAAATGTGTTCCAGGCCGGCATAGTGACCGGCAGCCGGTGCACCGGCCAGGAACACCTCTTCATACAAATACCAAATTTTCCAAAGATGTTACTGATGTGTTCCCTGCCGGTGGGCAGACCGGCGGCCGGTCGACCGGCAGGGAGCACCCCTTCACCCGTGAGCCTTACTTTCTTAACCAATTCATTTCAATTCTCAAATATAATTCTAATAATCATCAACAGTCAATATACATCATCAACATTCATCATATAACAACATTTATTAATCATAACATGATTCCTAAGCTTCTAATCGTATTCTACATACGATTTCTAGCATATAAAGCATGTAAAACACGTAAATGATATCGAGTAACCCTTCACCGTTACCTTTATGCGTCTTCACCACTCGTCAAGCTCCTCTTCAATAAGGTAATAATCTTTGTCGGGATCTTGGAGGTCACCACCTACAAATAGATCATAAAAGATGAATAAAATTCATCTTGAGAAAGACGGAAAGTTTGAAAAGCGAGAAAGACGATGATTTTAATATCAATACGGATAGAGGAAGGTAAGAGGAGAAGAATGAGACGAACTTACGCGAATTCTAGCAAGTAACGAATGAACTAGGATGATTCAAAGATCGGAAAGTGGATGGAGGCAAGGGTTTTGGTTTCTTAAGGATGAAGAAATGTTTGTGTTTGTGTTGAATGAAATATAGGTTAAGTGAGTTAGAGTATGTATAAGGAAAAGTCAACAAAAAGTCAAACTCGCCTTAAGACGGGATTCTCATGGAATCTCGCGGAAATTCCAAATACGAACTCGGAAATTCTAAATTCGACTCGGAAAATAAAATGCTAAAATAAAACTTAAAATTACTGAAAAGATTTCGTAAAATATTTATACTAGAAAAATAGGGTACATTTCCGGGTGTTACATATGCATCGAGAGATATCAATTGGAGTTTGAGTTTGGGTGAGATGGACCAAATCAAGACATTCTTGACGTCATTGGCAACCTTCAAATAAAGGTCATATTCGGCCTACCGCGGACGATCTTGGCCCGGGTTCGGTGGGGGGCTCTTCGACCAAGAAGCGAAGCACGTTATCGGATATCGCGGCGCTCTTGATCGTTGATTCCCATTCAACGAAGTTACTACCGTCATCTTTTAGGACACACTTGTCCATGACGGATCTCAACCATGAGTCCTTACCCAAGGTTGCATTGTTTGATGATGTTGACATTGTGCGAATATGGTTACTACAACAAAAAGAAATATATAAACATTCATTGTTAATTTACTTGAAAAACATTTTAACAAGTTTTAGCATTCATATAATGACCTCTCACTAAATTATATAAATGATTCCAAGACCCATTTTTAAATAAAAATAGTCATCGCATGCTACCTTTATCTAGAAATGGTAAGTCATTACTTGACTAATTCTACCCTTAGAATTCTTGGTTGACGGATTTCAACTAAATCATTCTATATAGTCCCAGATAACGCTTATCTCATTTAGTCCCAATCCAATTTTAGCTTGCTGTGATCGTTCAACCTACTTACCGAGGTAAAAGGGACCTACGGCGTCGGTTGAGCCCTAATGAACACGGGATTCATAGGTGTACTAATTGGTAAGGATAATCTCAATTATTTTTTTTCTTCAAATATTTGTTGGACGAGAGTGCTGTCAATTTAGTCATTAATTCCCTATAAGTGAACTAAATCGGTGAATTGTGAATAACGTTGAATTGACAATAGCGGAAAAATAAAATGCATGTGTGACGATTTTGGCATGAGCGGAAATAAAGCAAGCAACCAAGCAACGAAAAAATCCTAGTATGGCCACCTAGCTAATCAAATTAACTAGATAATTACAAATTTGGAAACCAACTCCTTGGTTCCTTGCCTCTTCACTTGGAACGCCTTCCAAAAATGGCACCGTCTTGAGGGAGTCACCGGTCTTCATAAAAATAATTACAAATATACAAATATATAAATTCCTATTATAAATTTATTCTATAAAAAGAAATTATTAGTTATTACAAACCGGCGATACGAGATCGCAATAAAATTACAACCAAACCATTATTCCCTTACATTACGGGTAATAACGATTAAAAAATAACTAGGCCATACTATGTACAAAATTTGCATAAATTATTAAATAAATGATATTCATTCATTCAACCATAAATAAAATAAATTGCTGCAAAATTTATGCCAAAATCGCCTTAAACACATTCATGCTCATTGTAGCTCGATTTTACGGGATTTATTGATTTTTAACCATTAAAAATCAATATCAACATTTAAATCTCATTTAAATTCAAAATAATTAACTAAACTGTTTTAGAACTCAAAATTAGTCCCTACTAATTTTGTTGGTCATTAATTAGATCGATTTGATTTCATTTGCTAAATATAACGGTTTAATCATAACAATTATGAAATAAACCCAAAATAAAATATAAACATCATAAAAATTTGAAATTTTTTTTTTTTACATTCTGGAACATATCCAGAAACTCCAAAAATAAAAAACATTTGCTCAAAAAATTTAAATTAATTTTATGAACTAATAACTTTGTTTTTAATGGTTTTATCAAATAAAAATCAATAAATATAGTAAAACAGTGAAAACAATTATGAAATTTCACCAAGATGATAAACATATGAATTTAAAATGTACCAAAAAATTTCATGACCAGAAAAAAACGTTTAAGGTTTATGAACATTATAATCTCATATTATCGACTTTTATCGTATAAAAATAAATAAACATGCAATACTTAATTAAAAGTCACGAAATTTTATATACAATATTTAAGACATGCATGTGAGATCATATTAAAATTTCATGACTAGAATCAACATGAAACTGCTTTTAGTTAACTTTTAACATCAAATATGCATATTAACTCGGTTTAAAAGCCAAAAATCAAAATAAATAGCAAAATAATCCTAAAATCACGAAATTTTACCACAAACATTTTGAAGTCAGTAGGTATACATGAACCAAAAATTTTCATCCAAATCATATTTTAACTCAAATATTTGATTTATTAGTTATCTTATAACTTTAATAAAAATTGTCCAAAATGAACATGCATGCTACAAGCTAGCTCTGCTACCACATGAAAGCCCATAGACCTTAATTAGACTCCTCTAATTAGTTACTAAATTACTTGTTAATTTAGTATTTAATGATCTATGTAACATGCATGCAAATAGAAAGACATTTATATAAAAGAAGAAATTTTCTCACATTAAAATGGAAATGATATGGGCACAACAAGAACTCCTTCTTATTGTTCTTGAGCTATTATATAGATAATCCTCCAAAAATCTCCAAACTAGAAGATCTCCTTTAAATTGCACCCAAGACTAACCCAAATAAACTTAACTTATTATTAACTAGATAATAAGAAAAGTTATACTAATATTAGAATATACCACTACTATAGTAATACTTGGTAAATATTAGTATATGAGAGTTTTAGAAATATGAGAGGATTTTAGTGAGATAAAGCAAATAAGCAAGAATGAACAACAAAAATGAACAACCATATTGCCCTTTTAAAGGCAATATGGCCGGTCCTCTAGCCCTCACAAGAGACTAATTTGTTTATTTTAATTTACATGCAAAGTGGTAGAGTGTAGTATTGAGTGAAATGATTTTATGTTTACTATTCATGTCATAATCACATGTAACTTGTGAGTATGAACTAGAGAAACCATGCATCATCACTTCCCACTACTACATGACCGGCCACTAGTGGCCTTATATGGTCCATTTTGATTTTTGATATTTGTCCCACAAATACTTATTAATCATATGCTTAATTATCTTGTATAATTAAGTGTTAATTTGATCATATAACAATTATATGATGCAAATAAATAAATAATATGTACTTAACATTTTAAGTAATATTTTACCATTATATCAATATATAATGGGTCTCACAATGCTTAGTTAATTTATTTTACAACTTCTTGTAAATATAATTAACTAATTAGCTTTACCTCAAAATGTATGTAAAACCTCAACTACTTTAGTAAATTAACGATTAATTACTAAACTAGATCTTATTTAATCATATTAAAATAAAATATAAATTTATTAGTCAATTATCACATAATTGAAAAATAAGTTTAATCGAATTTGTGTTCCTAACTCAATTTCTAACTATTAACTCTCGTATATATATCAAATATATGTAATGTACTAATCAAATGTATCATATATACAATTAATTAGTTACTATTTGGGTTTCATTCTTTAGGTGTGACCGAAAGGGATCAGTTGATCACCGCCGTCATACGACAATAACGTCAAACTCTAGTCAGCCACCCGTTATTGATTTACGTTAATCAACTGACTAATCATATATATATATATATATAGTCAATAAATATCCCAATTATATTCCTTAGTGAGATTTATTATGTGGCGCACTATTTTGGATGACACCAACTCCAACATGAGTTAGTTTGTCAGAGTAGATGTAACACCCGCAAATTTAGCGATTAACTTTTAATAATAGTTTATTATTATTAATTAACATTGATATTAGACATAATTAATAAATTAGCTAGTTGGGTGAAAGTCCTGTCTTTTTGTCCCGCTTTGAGTTCATAGTTGAATTCTACTCGACTCATTTCAGTTATTGGGCCAATCGGGTCTTATTGGACCTCTATTAGGTTTCATTTCACCTCACAAACCTACCTCACTTCTTCCCCTCCATCTAGTTTTTCAGATTTCCTCATCTATCAATTCCATTAAAATACCAATTTTCTCACAACTTGAAACTAGCATAATTCCTTCAATACTCAACCAAATCCTTTGTTCTTTACACCAATCTTCTCCTCTCTCCTTCCTCTTCATTTCTATGAAATAAAGTTTCACTTTGTCACCTTTTAAAAATCCCATCTTCTCTTAGAAATAGATTTCGTCCCAAAGTATTGATTTCTACTTGTCTCGGAGGAAGCTATGAAGACCGGAGAAAGAATCTCATTCTTTAATTTAGAAGAAGATAGGAAGCTTAGAAGATGCTTAACAAGGTAACGGTGAAGGGTTACTGTAAGTTTCTTAAACCCATTATTAGACATCTCTAATAACATATTACATTTAGTTTACTCATAAACTATGTAGATCTTATGCATGCATAGCAAAAGGATAAAGAAAGAACAATTTCATACATTGCTTATTAATCAAATGGGCACAATATTTGAACTCCTTTCAAATATTGTTCTTGAGCTTATAATATTAGGGATGATATCCTAGCTCTTAGTATAAGAACTCTCCAATTAGTGACACCCAAGACTACCTCTTAATCACTACAAAATACTACACTAGTATAATATGGTAGTAGCCCTTAAAATATAACTAATAAATCTATTAGTACTCTTAGTAAACTTATTAGTAATGAATAAACAATATTAGTTTGAAGCTTCTCAACCTACTTAGTGTGAGAATATATGAATAGATGAGATAAAAGGTTACCACACTTATGTGAGATCTAGTGAGTTAAAATAAGAAAAACACTTCTCTTTTTCTAACCCACAAAACCGGCATCCCTTAGGCATTGGGAAGGGTTTTGCTTTTTCCTTTTTGTCTTTACAAGAAGGTAGACTAGTTATAGGATTAGGTGTGCAATGATGTTGTTATAATCTTGATTAGAACAACAAATAATGCACAAAACCTACCCTAATTACCCAAAAACCGGTGAATCAAACATGAGCGTCCATTTTATCTTTTGTAATTTGTCATTTGTCACATATGTGACATGTGACATGTAACATGTAATTTAGCTTATAAATGTACATTTAACTAATTTAAATGCAATTTCATAACAAATAAATTCGACTTAATATTTTAAGTCATATTTTATAATCACATATCTATAAAATGGGCCATCTCATATTTGGTAAATATAATCTACAACCATTTGTAATTATAATCAACCAATTGTGCTTATCTCAAATGTTTCATAAACATTATGCATTTTTAGTAATATAACAATTAAATTACTAAAATGAATCTTATTTAATCATATTACAATAAAATATATTTCTCACATTAAATTTGTTCAAATTAAGGGATTAATTAATCTGTATCGCTATACAATTAATTAACTTATATGATTAGGGGATTGTCCTTTAGGCGTGACCTCAATGGATCAACTGATCACCACCGTTATACAACAGTAACGTCAAACTTTAGTGAGCCAATCGTTACCGATTAATGTTTACCAGTTGACTATAATATTTGTCATCCCTTTGTATCCTTATTATTAAGATTTAATTATGTGATCGCACTATTATTGATGATATATACTGCAACAGTTACTCGATATCACTCTTATGTGTTTACATGTTTAGAAGCAATATTTCACGTGAAAGTTGAGTTCTTTGTTGTGTTCTAGCATGATTATATGATTACTACTCATTTATATGTTGTTTACATCTCATATGCTTAACCTGTATGAATTTATGTTAGTGTGGTGAAATTCACTTCATTAATTGTGCTAAACTTGTGTTAGTATCATAAATGTTGTCTCATGATGCTTTAAATGATCATATGTAATGATTGGACACTCTTATGTTGCATTTAATGTGGTTTGGTAATGATTAATGTTGGTTAAGATGATTGGGTAAAATTGGACTTGAGGTGTTGTTGTTGATTGAGGTGTTTTCGTGGTTTGCGTGCCCCAGCAGGGTGGCTGGCCGCCGCCCCCAATCGGCTGGGAGTTCCCTGTATCAAAATTCTTTAGTTTTGGTGAATTTGGAGTAATACGTGTCCCAGGCAGGTACCCGCCCCCTCGATCGGCTTGGAACATCCTGTATTGAAATTTAGAATTACTAACATGCGTGTGCCCCAGCCGGGTACGCGGCTGCCTCCCCCTGATCGGCTGGGAGCCCCTCCTCTTTACCTTTTTTTCTTGGTTTGGCTTGCGTGTCCCAGCTGGGTACCCGATTGCCGCCCCCGACCGGCTGGCACACCCCCTGCACTGACCCCTTTTCGTAAAATGATCATATCTCCTTTGTTACTTGCTTGTTTTGGGTGTGTGACCTACCGTTGGAATCGTAAGAGGATAATATATCACCTCTACTTAGAATTTCTGCATTTTCACGTCTAGAATATACGTATGATATTTTAAAGTTGACCGTTGTTTTAGTTGGTTTCCAAACTTGTTGTTTTGAGATGAGAACTATGTTTCTTATTCATTATACTTCTTAAACTTGGTCTAATGCTTATGTATCACGTACTGACTCATGTTTATCATTATTAAATTTATATTATGCCTTTCTCAAGTTTTTAGTGACAGTTTTAACATGCTCCCCCTTTTGAGTCGATTATGCCTTGAATCATGGATCGAATCTTGTGTATTGGATGTTTTGAACTCTCATTTTCCGGTTGCACCTCTATACTCGTTAGACTTGATGTCGGAGCGATAAGGGTACAACCTTGTTGCTTGTTGTACTTTTTAGTGGGAATATGACGACGTTGTTTGGAGGCGAACGCAATGCGTTGATCGACCCGACCGTCAAACGTTGTATCCTTGCAAGGTGATGTCATTTCATGTAGCATATTCGCTTGTTCACTTTGACCTTGTCTTATGTATAGTTTAGCCAGAAGATAATACTTGTGCTCTTTCCGCCTCTTTCGCGTAGTTTAGCCGAATTTGGGGTACTCGACGTCCTTTGTGTTGATCGAGTCTTGGATGCGAAATGTTCATCGCATGTCCAATCGGTTACACGTTTTGTTCCGAGAGTCTGGCCATGTTTAGACTAGGACCATATTATTATCGTCGTCCAACCGGGTGGAAATGAGTCTATCGTGTACGAGATGTTTATCGTATAAAGTTCAAGGAAATGTTCATCCCGTGGTCAGTGGTGGTCATACTTGCTAAGTTAAGATGCCAATACGTGTCATTTACCGTGAGAGTGTGTTTTCTTGTATGTTTGATCATATGTTGGATTGTATACTTGGATATTGGATGCCTATGATTGGTTTGCTTGTTGAGTCACTAACCTTCTCAAGCATATGTCGCTAATAGTGAGATGTAAGCCCTTTGTGTTCTATATGGTTTTGAAGGGGAGTCTTCTCCGAGTCTTGTATTGCATGATGATGATGAATGATGATTTCCTTTACTCGTATATTGTTATTATTATAATGTTATTCTCATATATGACATGATATATATGTTTGCATGATGATATGTGATTATATGTTTGTCTATGTGCGTTTTTGATGTGATATGGCTAAGAGAACCCCGATTTACTCCCCACTGACTGTGACATTCATGTTTTATGAATGAACATGTTGCAGGTTGATGTTGCATGGGGTTTGGACGAGTGAGCTAGCGAGCGTTGTTCTTACAACGAATTACCCTTAGCGTTGTTGTTTATATTAGTCCTTTCTATTTTTATTTATGTTTATGTACTTGTCGAGGGATCGAGATCCCTTGTTCTTATTTAAGTTACAAGTTTTGTACAAAAGATTTATTAGACTAAGTTTTGGTTTTTATAAATAGTGACATTTGCGGTTTTGCATTTAAAGTTTTTTTTTTAAAATCTCGTATTTCAGCTGCAAACTATGTGTTTACTTTATTGCGAAATGGCGGGGTGTCACAGTTGATATCAGAGCTATAACGCTCCCGACGCACATTAGTGCACCCCAACCTTAAATAATTTGATCAATGAATAATGAAGGAGAGATGGGTAGTCTTAAGGACCTAAGGTGGTAGTCTTTATTGCACTTGATGTTTGATAGGATCTAACTTGTTTGTTGATTGTGTTGAGTGACGTTATCCTTGTTTGTATCTACCCTCTTGAAGTTGACAATGTGTTAGCTAGAAGAAGCATCCCTTGCTGACGATTGAATATTGACAAGTCTAATTGAATCGTGTTGCAACCTCATTGATGATTTTTATTAACTATGGTGTACCTTGCTCTCTTCCCTCTATCAAGATGCTACTTCATTTGTTCGAGTTACTTCTCTCCTTGATAATTTTTCTTGTCACTTTCCTCAACCTTACCTTTCGTTTCCTTAACTTGCCTTTGTAACCTTTTGTGGATACCTTCCCCTTTATTTGTGGTGTAATGGCTTGGGTGAGTGAATTTTGAGAATTTGAGGAATGTTGCGTAGATTTGAGCTTCACTCTATAATGGTGAGTGATGGAGTCATGGGAGAGTGTAGTGTGTTATGCTTTGTAGATTTTAATCCATAGAGACTTGCCATGGTGTATGTGTGAATGATTCATGAGAATTGATGATGTGAGGTTGATTGAGTGAGTTGCCTAGGACTTTAAGCTTGTTGGTGACTTGATCTTTTGAACTTAGGAGTTTGGTTATATTAGATAGTCTTGAGGATCACACCTATGTTAGGGCTAGGTTATGATTCAAAATATTTGGATGATACCTTGAGTTGTAAAATGCCTTTGCGACTAAGTGACTACTTGTGGTTTCCTAGTGTGTGTTTTTGGGTATAGGCTTAGTGGAAAAGTACTTGACTATAATTCTTGGATTTAAAGACATGATATTATCTTATGGTATCGGAAACTCGTTTGAAGTAGTAATATGTGATGGTAGATTAAACCATGTTACTTGAGGGTTATGGATATGAGTGATAATCCGATTAGATGAGCTATGACGGGGATGCTTTAGGATGTTGATGATGACGTTTTGTTTGGTGTTCTACCTTGTGGGCCATATGAGTTGAAAATAGACTAGTATGAAGAATTCCTTGTTAGTCTTTCGATTTTGAAACCTTTGAGGTTGTGTTGCATATTGGAGTTAAAAGAATGTTGTTATTCTGAGTTGCAATGTCGCAGTTGGGAATCCGTGATATATGAAAGGATGGACGAAATGAGTTGTAGCCAGTTTGTCGAATTTAGGTGTACCTTATTTTGATGATTTGTAGTACGGTGGCCCCTTGTGAGAGACATTTGTTATCAGGATGAGTTGTTTAGCTATCACCCTAAGTTTGAAAAGAGAAATTTTGTGTATTAAACCTTATACCTTTACTCGTTCCATTATCCCTTTTCATTTTCATTCTTGCAAGTTTTTGTCAAGATTAACCTTTAACAAATCGCATGCTCATATCTTCTTTCTTACTCGGATATAAACATAACGCTATTATCTGCTTTGGGTCTTGCTTATGACCTCGTTATTTCAGCGTTCCTCTCTTGTAATCTCGTGCCTGGTTATTCTCGTGTTCTCCTTCAGATTCCTTATCGTTCCATAACTCGTTGTTGCTTCACCTTTCCTCTAGTGGATTGGATATCTCGTTTACTTGGCTCAGAAAATGAGTGTAATATATTTTGGAATTCTTGAGCTAGAATATGTGTCTTTGGATTGAGCAAATTTCATGTTGTATTTGATAATGGGAAATATGACTTAAGATCTAGGACGGATCTTATTAGTGGTGTTGTATCCTCTCTTGGTGGCTTTAGACGTTTGAGCTGGATGTTGTAGTCTTAGTTCAAGGTTCGAGTTTATTGGAATGATAGTTCAGTTTTGTTTATTATCATAATAGTAGCCTTGGATATCATTTGAGAACTAGATGTCTCTACATGATGGATTCTAAAAGAGACTTTACTTTACGGTAATTAAGACAGGTGACCAAATTTTGAGGAATATTTTCATAAGTGGAGATAGATGCCTCTTGAGTTATAGTTGAGCTGGATGATTTGAATAGTTGTATCATCGCCATGTGCTTGGCCATGTATGATTTGGAATTTTTAATTGTTCTCTCATGAGATTTTGTGGTTTGTGAACGAGAAAATTCTTTAAGTTGTGGACAGTAAGCCTTGAGGTGATTTGAATCGGAAAAATGGAATGGTGAGCCCATTCATCTTGTGGTTAGTGGTAATTATGCTTTTCTAGATATGATTATCTATGCTTGTGGCTTCGGGGTAATAATGATTGGACTAAGGTTGTTAGAATATATTAAGGACCCTTCATGTGGATTATTTGATCGTGGATTTTTCCTTGTCGATAGACCTTAGTTAATGCTAGTTGGATACTAGATATTTGCGTGAGTAGCTTTGACCTCGTGGTTGTGAAGAATTTTGTAGGATCTAATGATTGAAAGCGGTTAAGGTGTAACCGAGATATCTTACATTCCCTTGAGGACTAGGTTATTAGCGAAGTTTGTGATGTTAAATGGATAAAGCCCCTAGAATGATGTGGACATGATTTGGGTTTGGCAAAAATGCCTGAGAAGTTGATCATGATGATTTTGGTATTGGCGTGGAGTGTTTAGTACTTTTTCCCGTTCTTAGGCTTTCTCCCTCTTTGAGCGAAAGATTTGCCGTTCATTTCTCTCTTATCTATCTTGTCATGATTTCCTTCGGGAATACAATATATCTTTGTATATCGTTCATATGCCGCTGCCCTTCTAGTTAACCCTCTATCTAATGGTTGCTCTTAGGACTTCGTCCTTGATTCCACTCATATTCTTTTCGATAAATCTTTTTGTTTCATTTTACTCGTTGTGTTTATCCTTTATTAGCATCATTGTGAGTTTGATGCTCAAATTACTTCTATGTGTGTGAAATGTCTAGTTGTCTTGAGTTTGCCCTTTGAGAAAATTTCCAACTTTTTACGTTGAGTTTCGAATTTATCCTTTTAAAGAAGTTTAAAAATGGATTTTTCCACTTTCATTTTGTGAATGCTTGGACTTGTTATTGGAGACGTCTGGTGACTAGTACCGCACTTGCTAACGCTTCTCCTGATTTCCGTTTTCACTATTTTGATCTTGATTTAATTTGGATAATTAGAGTTCTTGTTCGCGACGGGCACTCTTTTAATTCGTGGAAAACGTTTCGTACTTATGAAAACTCCTTCTTAACTCTTTTTGGGAAGAGCCTCGTTTTCGAAATGTCTTTCCTTGTAAATGTTTTTTGTGTCGATTTTGAAAGCCGATCTTTGTCCTTGTAACTTTTATTTTCTACTTTCAAGTTTCGAGGACGAAACTTTTTAAAGGAGGGGTGATTGTAACACCCGCAAATTTAGCGATTAGCTTTTAATAGTAGTTTTTATTATTATTAATTAGCCTTGATATTAGACTTAATTAATAAATTAGCTACTTGGGTAAAAGTCGTGTCTTTTTGCCCCGCTTTGAGTTTATATTTGAATTATATGCGAAATTTTAGTAAGGATCGACTCATTTCCATTATTGGGCCAATCGGGTCTTATTGGACCTCTATTAAGTTTCATTCCACCTCACAAACCTACCTCACTTCTTCCTCCATCTAGTTTTTCAGATTTCCTCATCTATCAACTCCATTAAAATACCAATTTTCTCACAACTTGAAACTAGCATAATTCCTTCAATACTCAACCAAATCCTTTGTTCTTTACACCAATATTCTCCTCTCTCCTTCCTCTTCCTTTCTAGGAAATAAAGTTTCAATTTGTCACCTTTTAAAAATCCCTTATTTTCTTTGAAATAGATTTTGTCCCAAAGTATTGATTTCTACTTGTCTCGGAGAAAGCTATGAAGACTGGAGAAAGAATCACATTCTTTAGAAGAAGATCGGAAGCTTAGAAGATGCTTAACAAAGTAACGGTGAATTTTTACTCAATATCACTCTTATGTGTTTACATGTTTAGAAGCAATATTTCACATGAAAGTTGAGTTCTTTGTTGTGTTCTAGCATGATTATATGATTACTACTCATTTATATGTTGTTTACATCTCATATGCTTAACTTGTATGAATTTATGTTAGTGTGGTGGAATTCACTTCATTAATTGTGCTAAACTTGTGTTAGTATCATAAATGTTGCCTCATGATGCTTTAAATGATCATATATAATGATTAAGTACTCTTATGTTGCATCTAATGTGGTTTGGTAATGATTAATGTAGGTTAAGATGATTGGGTAAAATTGGATTTGAGGTGTTGTTATTGATTGAGGTGTTTTCGTGGCTTGCGTGCCCCAGCCAGATGGCCGGCTGCCGCCCCCACCCGGCTGGGAGTTCCCTGTATCAAAATTGTTTAGTTTTGGTGAATTTGGAGTAATGCGTGTCCTAGTCGGGTACCCGGCCGCTGCCCGCTGACCAGCTAGAAACATCCTGTATTGAAATGTTGAATTAGTGTGGCATTCATGTTTCATGAAGGAACAGGTTGCAGGTTGGTGTTGCATGAGGTTTGGACAAGTGAGCTAGCGAGCGTTGTTCTTACAGCGAATTACCATCAGCGTTGTAGTTTATATTAGTCCTTTATATTTTTATTTGTGTTTATGTACTTGTCGAGGGATCGAGATCCCTTGTGCTTATTTAAGTTACAAGTTTTGTACAAAATATTTATTAGACTAAGTTTTGGTTTTTATAAAATAGTGGCATTCGCGGTTTTGCATTTAATTTTTTTTTTAAATCTCGTATTTCCGCTGTAAACTATGTGTTTATTTTATTCCGAAATTGCGGGGTGTCACATTAAATCATTAAAACCGACAATATTTTTTGAGGTTAAAGTGTCAGCATTCTATATATTACACCTCTTAGTATGAAACATTATTAAGAGTATATTTATTAAATTTTAAAAGACCAAAATTCAGTCTTTTAGTTACGAAATTCTCTAACAAAACCCAATATCATCTTTTCATCTTTTCAATAACCCAATCTGATTGTATAGGTAGATAAAGGTAATATAATTGCGATGAGGAATTATTATGGTTGTGCCAATGCTCTCCGGACCAGTATCATCTTTCCTTCTATCAATATATGAGAGATTACGAACATGGGTTGAAGATAGAGTTGACAAACATGCTGTGTTGTGTTCGGTGTATGCTTGTGTCAAACATCAACTATGTCATATCTTTCCAATTTGTAGCGGATAAAACTTCATAAATAGATTGGTCAGCCCTAACAGAGTCCATTTTTATTTTTCTATAACCCATTCTGATATTTCGGACCCATTTTTCTTCAAGTAGACTTTTTAGAACCCACTTAATCCTTATAAACCGATAGACCCATCAACCCAAATAACATATATATATATATAAACCATTAACCCAAAAACAAATGAATGATAATATATCTTAAATAAAAAAAAGTTGTATATGTTATCGTTTGAACATAGCCAATCATAAATTATTTACGGTTATTTCATGAGAATAATCCAATCCAAACTATGCCACCCCTTCTCCTATTAATCCATACTAACGCTTAACGGAGAAAAATTTGAATTATTGTTTCATTTAACTTTAATTGAACTCACCCTCATGTTAACCCGTTATAACCGGTAAAGTCTCATGTCATAAAATTGTGGACCCTATATTTTTGTTCTTCTTTCCTAAACTCAACCTAAGTCTTTCCCTGTGCTATCAGCCTTTCACGAGCATGGGTGTAAGTACACCCTAAGTCGGTGCACGTTCTAGGAGAACGTCGCACCTTTTGAGAAGGTCCATCTAAGAGTTTGACCCCTTGGTTATGATTGGTAGCGGCAGGTGCCTTCATTTTGGAAGAGGAACCTTGAAGCCCCTTGGTTTCCCAATTTCAGCTAGTCGGAGGCCATCTTCGATTCTAACTCCAATGAGAGCTAGTTCTATGAAGGTTTGGAAGCTTTGGTATTTCAACACATCTCGGTAAGCAGGTGAAGATTCTTCACGAACTTTTTGATCATTCAAACTTCTTTAGGAAGCCAATTTCACACTTTCAGTGCGCCATCGAGTGAGGAATTCACTGAATCCCTCTTTTTATTTCTGAACCATCACCTCGAGAGTACGGATGTTGGTTTGGATTTCAGTGTTATCCGAATAGTGAGAAAAAAATGCCACTTTAATATCTTTGAATGCAGGGTATTTCTCAAGCTTATAGTACCAAGTTTTTGGGTGTTATCTCATAGATTGGGCAAATATGCTAGTTAATATCTCCACCGGCACCCCTTTCAGTGCAAGGTACTCTTTGAAATTTGGGATGTCGGTGAGAGTGAAGTTAGTAGGAATCTTGTTTTGAACAGGAGCATAGGTCCTAGCATTCTCATGGTGAATGTTCTTACCCTTTAATAGTTGGATCTGTTCCTCAAGCATTTTGAACCTCTTCTCAAGGTTCGATGGAGGTGGAGTTATGGGAATGTCCCAGTTGAATTTGGCTTCTAGGTTACCCAAACGGGTGAGCACTTGTTCCACATGGTCCGAGAGCTTAACAACTGCAGCTTCCATTGATTTCTTGCGGGTGTACGAAGGTTTTTCTACAAAAGATCTCGAACCAATAAGTAGTTGAAATAAGAGCCATGCACAATTAGGACCTGACCTAACAAAGTTGGCAAACAAACCTACACATGACCGACTTAGGTCTTAAAGTGAACTAATGGGTTCACCGCAAAAGGTACCTCGACTACATGAACTTGGACTTGGATCCTAGATCCTGACTATGATTCGGATCCGGAAATGAGCTTGGCCCATTGGTGAGGAGTCCGAACGTGTGGTATGGGTCTGAGACCCGATATGACTAAAACTTGACTTTGAACCCGAAATACTCCGCGGGGGGGGGGGGGGGGGGGGGGGGGGGGGGGGGGGGGGGGTTGAATTGAGTATAAATAAAGTATGCCTATTTTTTTTATTGTCCGTATAAGCGTGTAATGAAGTCTACTAAGTGTGAATTCATGGATTGAATTCAACCTAGTAAGTAGCGTGAGAATGTAGATGTCGAAAATAAAGTAAAGAATGCACGTGACATAAGGGGTTTTGAATTGGTTCAATTTCACAAGTCGAAACCTACATCCACTATTCTCGATTAATAATTTTAGTAGCTTCCTACGGATTACAAAATTATCAACCTACTCGTACAATTAACTCTAGTTGTAACTCTAGTTTGAGTATTGTAAAATAATCGACTTTCTTTCGTTAAAAAGGAGGTCTATCGGGGTAATGACTAATCCTAGTGAGGTTGAGGTACTTTATTATTTTCTCATTGAGACTGACTTGGGAAGTAATAAACCACTTTATTTGCCTTTTATATTAAGTTTTGATACTCTACCTCCTACTAGTCCGGCGAAATCAGTTTGATGAAGTCCCCCATAAGAATGGTAAGTTGCGACGGTCCCTCGCAATATTTTTATATGATCATATTATTTCTTTGTGCTACTTATGCTTTTTTGTAGCACATGCGTAGATTTTTGATCGACTTTTGAAAGCACCAAGTTGTTTTGATTATGCCAGTATGGGTAATTTATCTATAAATTTCAAACAATCATGCGGTATTTCCGATCCAAACGGTACTATATATCTTTTATTGTATTTTCTATTTCCCTTTTTCTTTTTTTTTTTAGATGTGTCCTTTAGGTTGTTATTGTAGGTTATATTTTGGAATTGCTGTGTTGTTAGTGTCACATTAAGGACACTGTGACATAGGTTTGGGGGAGGGTATTTATTTATGTTGTGTGTTTATTTATGCATTGTTATTTAAAAAAATCCATAAAAATTAAGAATTTACAAAATCCAAAAACATGTTATTTCTTGTATTATGCTGAGTCATGATGATATGAATAATAATCATGATAACTTACATTGGGTTTGTATTTGAATCCCATTTAAGTCATCCATGTACATTGTTTTGACATGTTATCTTGAAAACAAAGCTCAATGAACAAGTCTTTACTGTATTTGACATGCCTTTTGCTAATTAGATTTGACAAATTATATTGGTAAACCACTTGAATTTATGAGGTCTTTAGAGATTCCTAGGCCAGGAATATTAATAAACTGGTCTCATTTTCTTCAGGTTTGAGTGTGATACTCCTTGTGAAATATGTAACATCAAATTGCATAAGTGTAACATTAATTTCTTGAACTTTTACGCGTTCATTTGTTAAAGTACATTACGCGTTCATTTGTTAAAGTACATGAGGAAAGGTGATTCACTTTGTTCAAATAAGCCTCACATAGCCAAAAAGACTTGATTTTATACCTCTATTATTGAGTTCTTTATGTCTATCCCGTTTGAGCCTTTGTAGCCTGTTTTAATCCCATTTACTAGCTACATTTCTAGAATTTGCATACCTTATCGGGACAGTCGCAATTGCTTGCTTTTCATGTCTACTTGTTTAATATGGTTGGGTCGGGACTTTAAAATGTCATTTGGGTCTAGCAAGTTTGTTATCAATTGTGTAAATTATTCCATATGTTCAGAAAAAGTTGTATGAAGCAAAGAAAAAAAAAGAAGAAGACAAAATCGAAAAAAAGATAAAAAAGAAAATCAAAGAAAAAGATCAAAATAAGATAAAAAAAAGTTGCTTCAGTTTATTATTTAGGGATATCGAAAGGGAATTGCTAGAGTCTAATGCATACTTAGAGAGTACAGACAATATCTCTCTTGTGTTGTCAAAGTATAAGATGATTTTTGTAGTTGGGTATTAGTTTGTGCTTTATATTGTAGGATTTGTTTGGTAAGTGTAGCTGCGACTACCGGTCTTAGTCCCACATTCCCATACATGCCTAGGCACAACCCACTTCTATAACTTCACCCATTAGCCTTCCTTATTGTCATTGATACATGTATTTTGTTCTTTATTGTGAATGCGTGTTTGTTAGGGAAATTGTTATCACATTCGAATGCATGCATGTTTCATAAGTTGAGTGAGTGTTCTATTTCCTTCTATCTTTAGAAAACTCACCTTCCAAACACTTATGAGTGCATGAGTGAATCCGCGAGAATCCGACTAATTTGTCTTGCAAGATCGGAAGGTAATTTGTTTTGTCGAGTACGGTATCATGTAACATCTCATGATTTGAGATGCGTTTTTTACTTTCCCGTGCCATTGAATTTGTTTTATTGGCACAACTTGTTCATAACTTTGTTATAGATATGGATGACACGAGATTTGCATGTGCATAAACATTAGCTCTGAGATTATCAATTATACTATTTGTATGTTTGTCTTTGTATTGTACTTACTACTTTGTTTGAGAACAAGCAAAGAGATGGTTTGGGGAGTTTGATGACTCATAATTATATACATGTTTATGCCTCCCCTTAGTCACTTTTATGACGGTTTTGTACTTAATTATACGCCGTTATATGTTAGAATGTCGATACTCTTGCTTTCGTGTGCTATTGTGTAGATTTGGTGCGATTGGCATGAATTGGATCCCTTGCAAATGGAAATGTACTTGGCATTTGGAGAATTTATGCTTAACATGGAGACTAAGAAATAAACAAGAAGGAATGTCAAAGAAATTACATGGGAAGACCAAACAAATGTGAAATTAGAAGAAATAATTGTTGCTTGCACAAGGGTCGACTTCAAACTTGAATATCTTGAGTTCTACAACTCCTATCAAGGTGATTCACATGGCAGTTGTTTGAAACTTATTGCGCGGAGATCACATGCCCAATTCCGATAAATTACGAAGAAATGACAGTTGTTTGAAACTTATTGAGCGGAGATGAGAACCCGCCTCGATTGAGCAGATCCACCGTTGCTCGATCGAGTAACCCAGTAGTTGACGAGTTACGGGTTTCCCAAAAGTTGGTTTAGTTAATTATTGTTTTAGTATAAATACAAATCTCGTGTTTCATAATTAGGGTACATTTTATTTATTTTAGAAACTCCTAAAAACGCTTAGAATTAGTTTTGTACTCATATTATTCCAGATCTAGAAGTTTATTTCTTTCATTCATCAAACCTGATGAGTCATATTTTTATAAATGTTTATATCTCCCCTTAGTCACTTTAGTGATGGGTTTTAGTGCCTAATTGAGCGATTAAATGCTATAATTATTAGAATGTCGATACTGCCGCCTTTTGGTGTATTAATGCAGATTGGATGCATTTAGGGAATAATTGAATGATAATGAACACCGCAAAGTGGAAAGACACGGAGATCAAGAAGTAAGAAGACGGAAATAAGTGAAGATAAGAGCATTCCAGAGTCACTCGATCGAGTATGTGAATATTCGATCGAGTCGCGATAATAGAAGACTAGTGCAGCTTATGGATACTCGATTGAGTATATGCAAACTCAATCGAGTGGCAGGCAGAATACCCGATCGAGTACCCCAAAACTTGATCGAGTATCCCTAGGAATCCGTGTTTTCCTAAACTATCTTTAATATCGAATTATTGTGTAATATAAATCGAAAACGCGTCCCTTGTTATTTCCTACGCTTTATTATCATAGAAACACCTTAGAAACTCTAGTTTTATTAGCTTTACTACTGGATTGATTCATCAAGACTATTTGCTTTAGTTCGAACTTGTAATCGGTATTTTTACTAATCTTCTTCCGTCAGCTATTATTAGATCGTTAATTATTCTTTGTTCAATATTTTTTTCATTGTTAATCATGTTTACCTTATCTATTATCGCTGTTATTTAGATCATTATGAGTAGCTAAATTTCTATATAGGGTTGAAAGGGGATCTAAGATTGTTAGAAGGGGTAGCTTAACTGATTGAATTGCAATTGCATGGTTATCGTTTGATTATCGTTTTAAACCTAGTTAATTGATTACTGGCCAGGACTAACTAACAAGTCTCGCAATTAGGATTTTCACCGACAGGATTAAGACTAAGATAGACTACGATAATTGAATAGAACTCGTTTAATGATAACAATCGCATGTTAACTTGTAGATCTAAAGGGCATAATTGAACCGATCGATCTACTGACCTTAGATAAGTTTATTGCATATTAATCGATTATCCCTCTACCCCTAATAATAATTCTAGTGAACCTGAGACCCTAGACTTTTAATCTTATTGAATTCATCCTTTATTATTATTATTATTATTATTATTATTATTATTATTTTTTTTTTTTTTTTTTTTTTTTTTATTTTTTATTATAAGATGCGCGCAGCTTTCATTAAAATAAAATGCAAGTTTACAAGAAGTTGGTGGGGAGCCGAGAGACAATCTGGGCCCCCACCCCCTTAGCTATTATTAACGTTTTGTTTTGGTTTATTATTATTATTATTATTATTATTATTATTATTATTATTATTATTTTTTTATTTTTTTATTTATTTTTTTTTTTTTTTAAGATGCGCGCAGCTTTTATTAAAATAAAATGTAAAGTTTACAAGAAGTTGGTGGGGAGCCGAGAGACAATCTGGGCCCCCATCCCCTTAGTTATAGAGAAACTAAGCCTAGTAAAGATATAAGCGGCCACCCGAGCCCCAGCATCCTGAGATACCGAGAATTTATGGATCCGCTTAAGCAAGTCAACAGCATCCGAGCCCAGCTCCCCAAGCGAAGAGAAAGAGAAGGGTAGGAAACCATAGCCAGCAGTCGCGCAAAAATCCCTATACTTAGCACATTTGCGCTGAGCAGCATCAGCAACAACCCGTCCCGGCACAAAATCAGACATCCCAGTCTGAGTCAAGGGGGAAGACCCTGTCAAATCAACACACACATCACGCCCTCTGTCCCACGAATAAAGTAGCAAATCCGCAGGTCGAAGAGATCCGCCATGCCCGTCAACCAAACCGATATCAACCTCCTTGCCCGAAGAAATACCAGACCTATTATTATTATTATTATTATTATTATTATTATTATTATTATTATTATTATTATTTTTTTTTTTTATTTTTTTTTTTTTTATAATTATTATGCGCGCAGCTTTCATTAAAATAAAATGTAAAGTTTACAAGAAGTTGGTGGGGAGCCGAGAGACAATCTGGGCCCCCACCCCCTTAGCTATAGAGAAACTAAGTCTAGTAAAGATATAAGCGGCCACCCAAGCCCCAGCATCCTGAGATACCGAGAATTTCTGGATCCGCTTAAGCAAGTCAACAGCATCCGAGCCCAGCTCCCCAAGCGAAGAGAAAGAGAAGGGTAGGAAACCATAGCCAGCAGTCGCACATAAATCCCTATACTTAGTACATTTGCGCTGAGCAGCATCAGCAACAACCCGTCCCGGCACAAAATCAGAGATCCCAGTCTGAGTCAAGGGGGAAGACCCTGTCAAATCAACACACACATCACGTCCTCTGTCCCACGAATAAAGTAGCAAATCCGCAGGTCGAAGAGATCCGCCATGCCCGTCAACCAAACCGATATCAACCTCCTTGCCCGAAGAAATACCAGACCTATAACATATGTCGAATAAGGTGTCACGAACGAGGTTATGCCGATACTTAACCCCCACAGTACCAGTACAAGAAACAGCGTGGTCCCCATACACATCATCAGCAAAAACCCGAGAGCAAGCAGGACAAGGCCTAGATACCGTGAATAACGGGACACCAAGGCGATACCCCAGCACACTACGGTAAGCCCTCCGGTTCATAGTCTGACCCAACCCAGAGATAGGAACCGCGCGCAACCAATCAGAGGCGTGGGCACCCTGCTGAGACTTCCATAACGCAAGCTGACGCGGTGTCAAAGAGAATACAGATCCCGCAGTAGCAGCAATCCTCGCAAAATATATATCTGCCAGTTTCTTCATAAGTTTAGGGGCAGCGATTTCACTAGGATCACGTAAAAAGGAAGAACCTGTAGTCTCAGAGAACACCCCCAAGGCATCGTCGAAAGTAGGACCAGAATCCACAATACCTGAAGACAGAAGTAGCTTAGCCTGCAAATCAGCAGACTGCAAACGGGACGCTAGAAAAGCATAATGAAAAACATCCCCGGCAGCATAAACACCGAGCCCACCCAGATGAAAAGGGAAAGTGGCACGGCGCCACTGCCAATCCCCAAAACCAGGCCCAGACGCGGTGACAATACGTTCCAAGCTAGAACGAAGTGCTGCATCAAAACGAAGATGGACAGACCCAAAGATCCCCGGGGAACATGTACGGAGGGTAAAGTAGAGCTTAGATATACCCGTAAAAGCTCTAAGCAGAAGCAACTCACATTGCGGGTCCTCAATCCTAGCAACTAAATCCATCAGCTCGATGGTCTTAGTCACTCTCTTCGCCACAAGCTCACTACCAAAACTAGAGCATGTACTGACAGGCCCACCCAAAACAGAAACACCACGCAAAGGCCGAGCAATGAAAGGAGGGAAAACACCAGGGAGTCGACTCCGGGGATCCTCAGTAGGCCAAAAAACCTCAGTCTTAGCGACATTAAGATGGAGACCAAACTGAGGACCATCTGCCATAAGCAAATCCAAAACCTTCCCCACCTCCAAAGTATCCCCAACAATGGTGCCATCATCCAAGTACCAAGCTTGCAAACTCAAATCAAAAGAATCCCGTATCTTGCACACCAAGGGATGCAAAACCAAAGCGAAAAGCAAGGGTCCCAAAGGATCACCCTGCTGGACTCCCTGACAAGACCACAAAGAATGTTCCCCATAATAGAGACGGGCAGGACTAGAGTAACAAAACTCCACCCAACGGGAAAGAATCGGGCAGCGACGACGAACTTCCAAAAGCATGGTTACACGATCAACAAGGTTGAAAGCATTCCGGAAGTCAACCAGCAACATAGAAAGCCCCACATCGCCACCACGAGCCTCAATGAACCGATTCAAGGCATGTAAGACAGCCTCTCCTCCACCGGACACCCCAACCCCAAACTGAAGACCAGCAAAATAAGAACACAAAGAAGGACCAACCAAACAAGCACCTACCTTAGAAACAAGACGTCTCCAGATGGTGCCAACAGCAATAGGACGAACACCACCACCAGGTTTAACAAGTGGCGTGAGTGGAGCGCTGGCAATGTACTCACCAAGAGCTGGTGGACATCTGCCCTCAAGAAAAAGATTGACCACTCTAGTAATAGAAGCGATCAGATCATCAGAGATAGCCACAGCAGCGCCACTCAAGCAATCCATGAGGTGTTGGGCACGAAACCCATCCCTCCCACAAGAAGTGCCACGTGGGAAACTACGAATCATATCCACAACCACAGCCGAAGAGGCAATAAGAGAATGATGGTCCACAGGCAAAGGAGGCAAGGAAGGTGATGGAGCGTCCGGGTGCTTCTCTCGCAAAGCCCCAAGAGTGACATCAGAGTAGGGGGCTACGCCAGAGGAAGAAAGCACCCTAACAGCAGCAGTATAGTGACCATCACAAATCTTCCGCCGACATTGGCGGAGGTTAAGCTCACTCAAATCTAGGTCCTCCTCCACCTGAAACGAAGGAGGAACCTCAGCCAAACACTCCTGCAAAAGCTGCAAACCCCCTCCAGGTACCCCCCAAGCAAGAATAGCCCTGGTAATACTCTCCTCCTGACGCTGTCGCCTAACAGCAGTCCTACACTCAAGATTACTCCTAGGAACGAAGGTCTTAAGCAGACAAAGAGGCAACACAAGCAAACGAACCCAGCAGGAGAGGTCACCAGGGGAGTCAGCCACACCATCCAAGACCCCCTTTAAAACCCGAGCAAACCCAAGACGACACTTAGGAGGAATAGGATTTCACGGTGCGGAGGCCCAAAGAAAGTAAACGATCAAGCGAAGAAACAGACCACTGAGCAAACTCCACCTCACCATCAGATGAAAGGACCGAGTGAGACGGAGCCGGAGGTCTAGGGATACCATGAATAATAAAACTAACGATGCCATCACCACAATCCGGAGGCGCAACTATATCACCCCGACTATGCCGACACCTAGAGCGAAAGGTATGAGTTTTAAAACACTCCCCACACAACCAAAGCCCCATCCGCTTCAAAGTAATCTCGGCATTAGAGAAAACAGTCAAACTATCTGTAAGAGTTTGATGTGTCAGACCCATAGCACCACCAAGACAATGTCGGTCCTGAAAATAGATTATTATTATTATTATTATTATTATTATTATTATTATTATTATTATTATTATTATTATTATTATTATTATTATCATTATTATTATCATTATCATTATCATTATCATTATCATTATTATTATTATTATTATTATTATTATTATTATTATTATTATTATTATTATTATTATTATTATTATTATTATTATTATTATTATTATTATTATTATTATTATTATTATTATTGTTTTTGCAATTAGTTTAGAAACCAAAACAAAACGTTCAAGAAATTGTTACCATAAGACGAACTTAGTTATAGAAAATAGATTATTATCGCCTCCTTCTGGATTCGATAACTTACTTATCACTGACTATTAGTTAGTACTGAGTTAGATTTTTTTATTATTTAGGGAAGGCGACTTTACCCTTATCAAAACCTTTGAATTCGGTAATTGTATTTCTTTTACTCTTGTTATTATTAGTTTAAGTTATTTTTTGCTAATTACTTTGTTAATCATCTACTTTATGTTATTAATTATGTTAGCCTTTACTTATATTATCGTTGTTAGTTTAGTAATTCTGAGTAGCTAATTCTTTTATTTAGGTTTAAACGGGATCTAGGTTGTTAGAAGGGGGTTAAATTAATGAATTGATTGTTAAATTGCAATAATTGTTGTTCAATTATTGTCTTACTTATAGTTACTTGATTTATTGATCAGAGTTGATTAATTAGTCTTGCGAGTTAGTATTATCACCGAGCGGGTTAAGACTAATAAAGGCTGCGACAATTGAATAAACTAGCTTAATGATAGCGACCGCTTGTTAAGTTTAGATCTAAAGGGAATATTATAGTCGACCAATCCTATGACCTTTAAACAACTTAATTGACCCTTTTAATTGATTAAATTCCTCCCCCGGATAACATACCTAGTGAACCTGAGACCCTAAACTTTTTAATCTTGCTGAGTTTATTTTTATTACATTCACAATTAGTTATAGTTAAAAAAAAACCAAAAACCCATATTTGTTATCTTCGAGACAGACTTAGTTATTAATTAGCAAACAAGATTATTACCGCCTCCGTGTGGATTCGATACCCTACTTACCGCTGACTATTATTTAGTATCAAGTTAGGATTTACTTTGATTAAGGTGAGACGGCTTTTCCTTTATTAAGTAACATGTAAAAGTAGAGAGAACATTATATATTAAAAATCAACTATTATACTTTATTAGTAGTATCTTGTTCAATTCCCACTTTATTTATCGTTTTTCATTTCGAAAACTTTTTCATAATTCAAACTTAAAATAATTATGTATGAGCACTAGCTTATACAAATTTAAATAATTAAATTCTAATTTGTTATAGGATTCGAACTTTGTAAATAATTTGTTATGCTATATTTTATATGTTTGTGTGATTCATGAGTAATGATCATTTTTAAGATCTATAATCTTATCTTCTTTTATTGACTTGTTAATGCCTTTCTTAATATCTTATGAATGTGTTTGTTATGCTCAATGAACGAGTAATTTTTTTTAGGCGCTGATTTTGCGTAGTACACTTTTTATTCGTTGCAATATACTTTTGACTAGGGGTGTTCATTCACGGTTCGGTGATTCGAACTGAACCGTTTGTACGGTTAACCGAGAATACGGTTCGGCTACAAGCTGAACCTAAACCGAACAACAAACCTTTTGAGGACTGAACTGTATTACCAGTTCAGGAAAGGGACAAGATCACTTTTTCTGTTTGAATTAAGTGTGTTTTCTGAGCAATCTCTTGGCTTGTGTGCTCGTCCTCATTAGGAGACTTTTGTATCTTTTTCAACTGCTTTTGTAAGGCTCTAACAGCCCCGAGATGGTACTTTAAATCAAGGGTAGGGATCTCTATGCATTGTTCTATATAAAGAGGACTTGCTAAATGTAACATGCATATATTATTCAATGAAAAAAAAAAGAGTTCTACTCTTATCTTAACTTGGGCATTGCTTAGTTAAATCGCTTCAATAACCTATGCCAGTCTTGGTTGTTGGCTTAAGATTAACTTGATTGTCCGTGCTTTGATTGGCAATTGATTTAATATTTAGATTCACTAAGGTTTAGTCTGTTTATGCATTGCTTAATAAACTAAAGTTTAAGGGGTTTATTCTTGTTCATGTCTATGTGAGTTTCTTAAACTTGATATTAGACATTTCTAATATCATCTTGTAATTAGTTTACTCATTAAACTAATGGATCTTATGCATGCATAATAAAATACAAAGAAGGAAGAAGAAATTGTTCCTTACATTGAATATAAACGGTTTTGGGCACAAGATTAGGACACCTTCCTAATCTTGTTCCTGAGCTTAAAATATGAGGATGATCTCCAAGTTCTTAGTATAAGAACACTCCTTTTAGATGCACCAAAGACTACCCCTTTAAATCCTACAAAATACTACACTAGTATATTATGTAGTAACCCTTAACAAAATTACTAATAAACACTATTACTACTCTTAGTAAATTTTGTTAGTGATTGAAGAACCAAAGTAGTTTAAAGCTTCTTACGCTTTTCTTTTAGAGTGAGAAGTGAAGATTTTAGAGAGATTTTTTTAACCATCCACTTATGAGATCAAGTGGTGTGTATAAGAAGGAAAAATCCTCTTCCTTTTGCTTGCCCCAACCGGCCACACTCCTCATGGGGAAGGGTGGGTGCTTTTGCTTTTGTTCTTAACAAAGCATGAGAATAGGTTATAGGCTTTAGGTTTGTCATGATATTGTCTAATCTTAATTAGAACAATAATAAGTACCTAAACACCTATCCTACCCACAAAAACAAGTGCATACATGATAAAATGGGTGTCCATTTTATTTTGTGATTTTGTCATTTGTCACATATGTGACATGGGACATGTAACATATAATTTAGCTTATAAATGTGCATTTAACCAATTTAAATGCAATTTCATAACAAATAAATTAGACTTAACATTTTAAATCACATTTTATAATTACATGTAAATAAAATGGGTCATCTCATATTTGGTTAATATAATCTACAAAGATTAGTAATTATAATCAACCAATTTTGCTTATCTCAAATGTTTCATAAACATAATGCATTCTTAGTAATGTAACAATTAAATTACTATAAATAAATCTTATTTAATCATATTACAATAAGACATTATTCTCACTAACATAAACTTATTTCAATTTAAGGGATTAATTAATCTGTATCTGATATAGTGTCATTTCACCCTACATTTTCACCTCTTTTTGTCTCGTTTTGCTTGCCTTTAACGCTCCCTAAGAGCATTTCTACGTGTTTTACCTTCTTCTAGCATATTTCTCGCTTTTATCGTGTTTTTGTAGGTAAACCGTCATTTGAGGCGATTTCTACCTAGTTTTGATCGACAAAGAAAAAGATGAATCACTCGGAGGACCCACGACATACTTTGGGGGCCCCACATACCCTTGGGGGCCCTACTCGATGCGCCAAAGCCCTCCCGAGTCAAGGCAAGCGAAACCGGGAAGGAAGTAACAAAGTCAAGCGAAGGAAGAGGGACAAGAAAGATTTCACGGGCGTGAAAGGCATCTCACGGTCGTGAGATGCCTTTCCAAGAAGAAGGATTTCGAGCATTTCAGCTCACGGCCGTGAAACTCATTTCACGGTCGTGAAAGCTAAAAACGGTCTTGAAACTTGTTTCACGGTCGTGACTTGTTCGTGAAAGAAGACCTTGCTCTGCCAATTATCTCACGACCGTGACTTGCAGTTTCACGGTCGTGAGACGTGTTTCACGACCGTGAAACCCATTTCACGGTCGTGACTTTGCCAGTCCATGAAGCCTTTCGAAACCATCTTCCTCCATTTTTGTAAACCTATAAATAGACCCTCTTATGTAATTAAAGGGCACGAAACCCTAGATCTAAAACCCTCATAGAATTAGCATTTAATCTTGTATTAATCTTCCATAATTAAGCAAATTAGTTGGTTAATTAGTATTTTCGACTTGGTTTAGTGTGGAACTTGGTTTATATACAAATATTTGTGACAAAATCTTGGTTATTGATATCAAAGTTCTCATCTTTCTCTAAGTTGATACAATTCCTTTACTTAGTTATCTACTCATTGTTGTTATCTACTCATTGTTAATTAGAAAATGTTTATTGTTGTTGATTTCCGTTTGTAATCCTTAGTTAATGTTGAATTTCCTTTGAGTATGAGTGAGTAGTAATCTTGCTAGGGTTATGTGGGGGATTATGGGTTCTTGTATGAGTTAATGTGTTCTTGTTGGGGTTAATAGTTGATTATTGTCTTGTCTCCATGCTATGCTTATAACATGTTTGATGAAATGCCTACTTGAGTTTGCATGATTCTCTCGCTTGTTTCGACTACCATAAGATCAAAAGTCGTGGTTTTTCGTAGAACCGCTAGTTTGGCAAGCCGTATCTAGTGACGCGATAGCTAGTTATAGTCGGTTTGAGGAGGAATTGTAAGAACGAAAGCCTCAATTCACTTTCCTAGACTAGATGACATTTCAACTATTAGACGCGGCTCTTTCACTCGACTTTACTAACCATATGAACCCACTCACCCAAGGTTTCCCTCTTATTTGATAAAAATCCAATCTTTCTAGTCTTAGACTCCTTTTGTTGTTTTTATTTGCTTTTAATTGTTGTTATTTAGTTTAGCCAACAAATCCAAACCCAAATTACTTTGTGACTTGCAAGAGACTTTAGTAGACTTTTAGATCATTTCTAGACACCAACCGTCCCTGAGATCGACACTCTTACTACACCACTATTTCCTACATCAAAATGGCGCTGTTGCCGGGGATGGTGTATGTTTAATTTGATTGTTTTTAGTTTGCTTTAGTTTTTTGCCTCTTATCTTGAGAAACCTAGTTTCTCGAGGCATTCTCACCGTTTACATTTAGTTTTCTTGTATGTCCAGGCGAGCTCCCCCGAAGGATAAACCTTCAATCGATCCCGAGATCGAAAGGACCTTTAGGAGTCTTCGCAAAGTCTTCAAAACCGCGAATAGAAGCTCTTCTTCGAATCCGATTACTACAACGGAGGAGCCTCTACCTTCGATTGAAGAAAGGGAAATCCGGGAAAGTAACGAGGTAGAAATTGAGCATCCAAGGGTAGAGAATTGGGAGGGTTTTGTGCCGATCGAGGAATTTGTGAATCCTTTTGGAATCCCTCCAACCATCCCACTTCCTATCCAACCACCCACTCTCCCAAGAATGCCTAAATTCTCATCTCACTCCATTCCCATGGAAGATACTCTTCCAAACACCACCCCCATACCACAAAATATAACCGGAAATTTCATTGCTAAAACCGCTTTTATCCAATTGGTGGAGAGGAACCAATTTGGAGGTATGCCAAGTGAAGACCCTCATCTACACACGAAGACTTTTTGTGATTATTGTGATGCCGTTTCTCAAACGGGAGTGACTCAAGACCAAATCCGATGGGTCTTGTTTCCTTTCTCTCTTATTAAAGCGGCAAAACGATGGTTGAAGAGTCTTGACAAGGTTGCTCTAGGTATTGACTCATGGAAGAAGCTAGCTCTAGCTTTTTATCAATAGTTCGATCCACCGGAAAAGACAAATATGTTGAGAGCTAAGATAACCGGCTTCAAGCAAAGGGATGAAGAGTCACTCTATGAAGCTTGGGATCGATTCAAGGAGATCATTCGATCTTGCCCTCACCATGGTTTGAGTGAGTGGTTCTTGGTACAACAATTTTGGAATGGACTTTATCAAGATGCTAGAGGAATCTTGAATATGGGATCAAATGGAAGGTTCACGGAAGTAGATGATGCTCAAACTTGGGCACGAATAGAGGAGATGGCGGCCCATAACTCACAATTTAGTAGGCCAAGGCAAACTCCTAGGGGAAAGCATGAGGTGAGCTCCGTCACCCAAATGGAAGCCGACTTTGGAGGTCAACTTAGCTCTTATATGGAAGCAATGAACCTCAAAATGGACCAACAAACGGCTCTATTCCAACAAGCTCAAAGCTCATTAACTCAACAACCTATGCAACAAGTGAATGCTATGGTGATGGCACCAAGCTTACCTCAAGGGGTTTGTGAATGTTGTGGAACATTTGGTCATGATCCTTAAGAATGTAGAGGATCTGTGGAACAAGTGAATGCCTTTCAATCTTATAGCCAAGGAACCCCCTACTCCAACTTTTACAACGAGAACACAAAGAACCACCCAAATCTCTCGTATAAAAGCCAAAATGTTCAAAACCCTCAACCACAACCATATGTTGCCCCACCCATGAGAAACAATCAACAAACCTTTCAAAGACAACAATACAATCAAAACCAACCTTCCTACAATCAACCACAATACAACCAAAATCAATACAAACCACCACCACAAAATCAACCTCCCATGCAACCACAAGTTGGAGATCCAAACTTGGACATTCAAAAAGCGATCCTTCAATTGCAAAAAGACAACCAAGCCAAAGATATTATCATCAATAACATCCTTGCCCACAACAAAATGCTTGAAACTCAAGTGACCCAAATAGCCTCGGGGAGTTCCTCTAGGGAAAAAGGTCAATTACCTCCTCAAGGTAACCCACCTAGAAATGAAACCGCCAATGCCATACATTTGAGGTGTGGAAAGAGTTATGAGGGACCAAGAATGCCAATTAAAGATGATAATGGTGAGGGAGACAAAGTGGAAGATGGTGGATTAAGTGAAAATGAAGTTTTTGAATTGGATGACAAGGAGGAAGAGTGCTCTTCAAGTGAGCAAGTTGTTGTCGAAAAGAATGATGATGTGATAACAACGAACAAGAAGGTCGAGGAGCCTATTGTGATAAGGCTACCGTTTCCTTCTAGACAAGCCAAAACAAAGCTTGACAAGCAATTAGGCAAATTCATGGACATTGTCAAGAATTTGGAGGTCTCCATCTCATTCACCGACCTCATCACTCAAATTCCCGCCTATGCAAAATTCATGAAAGACATCCTTACAAGGAAGAAGTCATTGAGTGGAGTTGAAACCGTGGCATTTACTGGTGAGTGTAGTGCCTTTCTACAAAACCCAACCCCTCCAAAGTTGAAAGATCCGGGTAGTTTCTCTATCCCATACACCATAGGCAAAATAACAATTGACAAGGCCTTGTGTGATTTGGGAGCTAGTGTGAGTGTGATTTCATATTCAATTTGTGAGAAACTTGGCATGGGGGAACTTAAATGCACAAACATCACACTCCAAATGGCGGACCGATCTACAAAGCAACCTTTGGGTGTATTGGAGGATGTCCCGGTTAGGATTGGGAAGTTCTTCATTCCGGTGGACTTCATAGTTCTTGATATAGCGGAGGATTCTCAAATCCCCATTATTCTCGGGAGGCCATTATTGCACACCGCCGGAGCGGTGATTGATGTGAAACACGGGAGGCTAACCCTTGAGGTGGCAGATGAAAAAATTACATTCAACTTGCAAAATGCCATGAAAGCTCCAAATCTTGAAGAATCTTGTTATTTCATTGATATCATTGATGCCTTTGTTGAAGAAGTGACACCTAGCTTCTTTATGAGGGATCCTTTGAAGGCCATCTTGACCTTGGAACCAAGGGATATTATGGAGGAACTACATGGGTTTGAATTTGACTTACTTGAAGCAACCTTGGAAGGAGAAGAGCTTGATGAACTACAACCTTTAAGACTTGAGTCTATCATCCAAACCTCTTGTGCGGTGGATATTGCGGTAAAGGTACAAGCCCCTTCTCTTAAACCCCTTTCCTCTAACTTGGTATATGCTTACCTTGATGAGTCAAAGTGCAAGCCCGTGATTGTAAATGCTAACCTTGATGATAATCAATTGAATTCATTGTTGTGTGTTTTGAGAAAACATGAGAAAGCTATCGGTTATAGCTTGGATGATTTGAAGGGGGTTAGCCCCAAATTGTGTATGCATAGAAGTCACATGCAAGATGATCATGAGCCAAGAAGGCAACCTCAAAGAAGACTAAACCCCACCTTTCAAGAGGTAGTCAAAGGTGAATTCATGAAGCTACTTGATGCCGGGATCATCTACCCAATCTCTTACTCCGATTGGGTTAGCCCCGTGCAAGTGGTGCCAAAGAAAGGTGGCACCACGGTAGTGAAGAATGATAAAGATGAACTAGTGCCTACTAGGGTAGTGACGGGATGGAGAATGTGCATAGATTATAGGATGTTGAATGCCTCAACAAGAAAGGATCATTTCCCCCTTCCCTTCATTGATCAACTCCTAGAAAGACTTGCCTCAAACAAGTATTTTTGTTACCTAGATGGATACTCGGGATTTTTCGAAATCCCAATCGACCCAATTGACCAATCCAAGACCACACTTACATGCCCTTATGGCACTTTTGCCTATAGGAGAATGCCATTCGGCCTTTGCAATGCCCCGGCTACATTCCAACGATGCATGATGAGTATTTTTTCCGATTACATTGAATCTATCATGGAAGTTTTATGGATGATTTTAGTGTGTATGGGAAAGACTTTGATTTGTGCTTGCATAACTTGTCTTTGGTGTTGAAAAAATGTGAAGAAGTGAGTCTTGTTTTGAATTGGGAGAAATGCCACTTCATGGTAAATGAAGGGGTAGTTCTTGGTCATCTCATCTCGGAAAAGGGTATCCAAGTTTATAGAGCTAAGGTGGAACTGATTGAGCAATTACCCCCAGCTTCAAACCTCAAAGGGGTGAGAAGCTTCCTTGGTCATGCCGGCTTTTATCGCCGGTTCATCAAGGACTTCTCCAAAATTGCTAAACCACTTACACAACTTCTCCTCAAGGATACCCCTTTCCATTTTACTTATGAGTGTGTTGAGGCATTTGCTAGGATAAAGGAAGCTCTTATCTCGGCCCCGGTCATGCAATCCCCGGATTGGGAATTGCCATTTCAAGTGATGTACGACGCAAGCAATTATGCCGTTGGCGCGGTTCTTGGCTATCGGAAGGACAAAGCTTTGCATGCCATCTAGTATTCTAGCAAGACCCTTGATAAAGCACAAGTTAACTATGCAACAACGGAAAAAGAGCTTCTCGCTATTGTTTATGCTCTTGACAAGTTCCGTTCATATTTGATTGGCTCCAAAGTCATTGTTTATACGGACCATGCCGCACTTAAATATTTGCTTGCCAAGAAAGAAGCTAAGCCCTGCCTCATTAGATGGATCCTTCTCTTATAAGAATTCGATTTGGAGATAAGAGATAAGAAGGGTGCGGAAAATGCGGTGGCGGACCAATTGTCCCGACTATGCTACAATGGAAGTAAAGATGACATGCCTATCAATGATTCATTCCCGTATGATTTTCTCTTTGCCATTAATGAAACCATTCAAAATCAAGCACCTTGGTTTGCGGACTTTGCCAACTACATTGTGGGTGGTGTTCTTCCACCGGGCATCAACCACAATCAAAAGAAGAGGATTTTGTTTGAAGCTAAGAGATATTTTTGGGATGATCCTTTGTTGTTCAAGGAGTGTGGTGATGGGATGTATAGAAAATGTGTTCCTCAATGGGAGTATGAAGATATCATGAAAGGATGCCACTCCTCTCCTTATGGAGGGCACCATGGGGCAAGTAAGACCGTTGCAAAAATACTTCAATCCGGGTTCTTTTGGCCCTCTATGTTCCAAGATGTTAAGCACTTTGTCCAATGTTGCGATGCTTGTCAACGCACCGGCAACATCTCTTGGAGGAATGAGATGCCCCAAAGGGGGATTCTTGAGGTGGAAGTGTTTGATGTGTGGGGAATAGACTATCAAGGCCCCTTTATTTCTTAAAAAGGGAATAGGTACATTCTAGTGGCCGTAGACTACGTGTCCAAATGGATTTCGGCGGTGGCTTCCCTTACCAATGATGCCAAAGTTGTCATCAATTTCCTAAAGAAGATCATCTTCCCTCGGTTTGGAGTGCCTAGAGCTTTAATAACTGATGGAGGAAAGCACTTTCATGAAAAACGACTTGACTCACTACTTCTTAAATACGGTGTTCATCACCGTACCGGTTTGGGGTATCATCCCCAAACAAGTGGGAAAGTCGAAATGTCCAACAAAGAAATCAAATCTATCCTTGAAAAAGTGGTCTCAAAGCACCGTAAAGATTGGATTTCAAAGCTCGACGACACACTATGGGCATATAGGACGGCATTCAAAACTCCTATTGGAATGTCGCCTTATAAGTTGGTGTATGGCAAGTCTTGCCATTTGCCCATAGAGCTCGAATACAAGGCATATTGGCCAATCAAAGAACTCAATCTTGATGCAAAACTGAGCGGTGACAAGAGATTAATCCAATTACAAGAGCTTGAGGAGTTCCGCCTCAAATCTTATGAAAATGCCCAATCTTACAAGGAGAAGACCAAACTCATTCACGACAAGAAGATCCTCAAAAGGGATCTCCAATGTGGAGACAAGGTTCTTCTTTTCAACTCAAGGTACAAGCTATTTCCCGGAAGCTCAAATCCCGGTGATCGGGACCATTCTTGATCACCGAGGTAGGAAGATATGGGGACTTCGAGTTGGCAAGAAAAGATGGCCAAAGATTCAAAGTGAATGGGCAACGAATCAAGCTCTACAAGGAAGGTTCTCTCATCGGGGTAGTCGAGGCTTTGTACCTCAAGCCGACTACCCTTCATTAATTCTTGAACAAGAACGGGTTTTGTGAAGTCCCCCAAGAATCACAAATTTGTATATATTTCTAACTCATTTTACTAATGCTTGTTATATATTAGTTTGCATGGAAATTGGTTAAATTGACGATAATGAGGTAGAATTTTTGTTTGGCCAATTGAATCATTAATTAAATCAATTTCCCATTACTTAGTTAATTTCGTAACTTTTAGTGCAATTTTTGTCAATGAGAGTGTGAGGGAGGGATTTAATGTGGTGTGTGATTGTTTTGTAAGATGAAATGAAGGAAACATGGCGGAATGCTAATGAAGAAGCGAGAAATCGAACAAGAGTGAAGAATTTGATGCAAAAAGTCGAAATGAGCCAAGTCACGCTCGTGAAGTTTGAGGTCACGCCCGTAAAAATTGAAGCAAGCCAAAGAAAAGACGAGAAACCCATTTCACGACCGTGAAAACCATCTCACGGTCGTGACACAAGTTTCACGGTCGTGAAGGTCATTTCACGGTCATGAGATGTTGACAAGGAATGCAGAAGCTTAGCAAAATTAGTTCACGGTCGTGACTTAAAGCTTCACGGTCGTGAAACTTAAGTCACGGTCGTGACTTCATTTCACGGTCGTGAAATCGCCAAAACCGTGATTTTGTTTGCTTTCTTTTCTTCCTTCTTATCCTTTCCTCATCTTCTTCATTCAAAACACAAACACAATCCCAAAAACCCTTATCTCACTAAAAAACTCAAAACTCCCTCAAAACTTCATCAAATCACCTCAAATCTTCCCCAAATTGCTACAAAAACTCTTCTTCTTTAATTATAAACACAAAAAGAGCCATTCTTTCACCTTATAAACACCAAAAAACTCAAAAAAGTCAATTTTCAAACCTAGGGTTTCAAAAATCCGAATTTGGGGATCTCTTTTTTGGGTCAGTTTTCAAGCTTTCTAATTCAATAGAAAGTAGTTTTGGGGTCAATTGAAGGTTTTGCAAGTGTTTGTAAATCGTTTTTAGAAACTTTTTTTTAGCAATTTTTCTTTTTGGAAAAGCTTGTGTTAGAACAACAATGGTAGGACAAGGGAGAGGCGAAGCAGCAGCATCAAGGACTACAAAGAAGAGGAGGGGAAGCAGGTCCAACAACCCAAACCCGGACGAAGATTTGGAAATCGAGCAACTTCCGGGTTTTCCGGAAGTCGTCTTTGAGACGGACGCTCATAGACAAGCCTTTACAGGGATTCAAGGGTTGGAAATGGAGCCTACCGTCTTTCTATGCCACGACGTCATACGTGGTTTAGGCTTGACGGAACAGATGCAGACTTTTTTCGCAGCTACGGGTATGACTACTTTATTTTCTATGCACGGGCTCTCCTACCGGAGTCTCATGCTTGAGTTTTTGAGTAGTTTAAATAGTTGTGTAAATGCTGAAAATAGACCTTGTTTTAGTTTCCGTCTTGCCAACACTTCGGATGTCGTCCCCATGGATGATTTTGCTGCCATATTGGGGTTAGAATTCCCTTCTAGAAGGGATTTTGAGGAGCCTAAGGGATATAATTTGAACCCGCTTTGGGAGGCCTTGACCGGGAGGGTTTTGACCGATTTCCGGCGGAATTCGGCCCTCTTAATTCACCACCCTGTGCCCCGTTTTTGGCACAGGTTAGTGTCAGGTACCTTCCTCTGTCGGCAAGAGCCGAACAACCTAACCCAGCTTGACCTGACCATCTTAGAGTCGCACATGAATGTGCAAGGGTCGAGGGAGACCTTCACCTTTCCCCTTATGAATGAAATTTTTAGGAGGTGGAGGAAGTTGGGAAAGACCACCGTGGCTCGTAAGCAGACGGTGGTCATAGGGGGTTTGGTAACTTTTCTGGCTAAGCACTTTGACCCCGACTTCAATAGTGATGGGGCGTACGAGGCTTTACCCGGGGGGACACTTCTAGACGAGACTTCCCTAATCCACTCAAATTAGATTAGGATTGACCGGGCCAAGGGATATCTTTGGGTAATCAAGGATGCCACCCCCTTTTACCTACCTTGTCATAGACTCCCGACTTTCGCGCCTAGGACCAACTTAGTAGATAGGTGACCTAGCTACCTGCTACCGGTGACGATGACAGGTGGTAGAGCCTCTTCTAGTAGCGCTAGGGAGGAGGGAGAGTCTCCCCAGCAACCTCGACCCCGACCCACACCTACACCGAGTCATAGTGCACCTCAAGTAACATTGCCTGTTCCCCCACCCAGTTATGTGAATATCCCCCCTACCTCTTTGAGTACCAGGGGTATGTTCACCCTGACCCTACCATCTCCCCCCAAGGTGACTACCTGACCGGTCTCATGCAGAACATGCATTTGAACATGCATGAAGACCGGGTGAATAATTATTATTCTACCTACCCCAACTACTATTTGCTGGCTAACCAAGGGTACATCGACCCGAACGGTTTTTTGCCAAGCTGGGCACAACGTGATGTGTTGTTCCCCAACCATGGAACCAGGGAGGGGTAGGCGGCATGGAGACCGGGGGAGACCAAGGGAATCGAAAAGAGGGTGGTGGTGGTGGGGGGGATGAGAATGAGGATGAGATGGGGACCTTTTGAAGAGGTTTTGTGTTTTGGTTGATAATTGGAAGAGTTGGAGTGGTGTCTAGGTGGCTTGTTTTAGCATCTACCCCCTCCCCTCTAGTGCATGTTTCCTTCTCTCCTCTCTTTGATTGATATGGATTGCTTCTTTAACATGTAAATTTTTTGTGTTGTGTTGGTTGGCCTCGGTAATATTGGAGGCGGGTGTCCATCCCATCGGACACCAATCTTTTGCTCCTTCTTGGAAAATCCAAATTGACAAACAACATTCATTGCATTTAGATTCTTCTCATGCATCACGTAGTTGCATTTTTAGGTGCCATTTTTAGACTTTCCCGTGGTTGGTACCCCCATGAGGGGCATTGCATTTATGCACATTACCGCCACGACGAGACTTCGATATGGCACACTTAGTTTTTTTTATTATATGGACTTTCTTGTGGGAGGTACCCCTATGAGGGGCATTGCATTTATGCACATTACCACCGCAACGAGACTCTAGATTAGCATATAGTTTAGCTTGCATTTACTTAGATCATGCACTTTGTATTATATCATTTTGCATTTAGTTTTAGGAATATTAATTAGTTCATGCATTTCATATAGAATTAGTTCATTTGCATAACTAACCCTCTTGTATATATTGTTCATATTGTAAATATTCATCAAAAATCAAAAAAATCCAAAAACAAGTTTTTATTTTTCAAAATATTTAAAAAAAAAAAACCCAAATACATGTTCTTTTCCTTTTAGAAAATCATTCAAAAATCCAAAAACATGTATTTCTTTACTTTCAATAATCCCATTTCATACATTGAGGACAATGTTTGTTCCTATGTGGGGGATGGGAAACTATTTTCGTAGTTTGAAAAATTTGAAAAAAATCCAAAAACATGTTTTATTTTGCATTTAAAATCATTCAAAAATCCAAAAAAATTGAAAAAGTTTGAAAATTCCCAAAAATTAGCTTGTTTATATCTTACTTTGTATATATTTGCATTGCTTTTTTCTTCTAACCTCTATACATAGGTCCGCTACACATCGCTTAAGAGACTTATAGAAGGGATTAAGAAGACCGCCATGGTATGATCGTTTTTATTCCTTCCCCTTCTTTCTTTCTTTACTTCTTACCATGTGAGGAGTTTGGAGGAATTGTTGATGATTGCGATGTGGATTTTGATGAATTGGCGGTTGTGTGACTTATGTGCTGTTAGGGGGGTTTCATTAGATTAATTGTCAAGTAGTTCACTAGAGCACTTGCATTAGTTTGTATATACGTTGCTTAATTCTAGATCATGGCATATAGTTGCATTTAGGAGAACTTTTTAAAATGCCTAATTTGGAAATTGATCAAGCTTGGATAGACCCTTGTAGATACTTTTTTGCTTAGCACTTTGCCTATTAAAATAGATTTTGAAACACCTTTTAATGTGTATTTTTAGTATAATTTTTCACACCATCTTGACCATCCCCATGGTGTGAAAAATTCCTTGGTGAACGCTTTCCTAGGTGACTCTCGGGGCCATGTAATTGTCCAATCATCACATTTCACTACATTTGACAAAAAGGAAAATTTTCTATCACAAGTCCAAAAATTGAGTTCAAACACAATTGAAAAGAAAATCTTGAAATTTAGCGTATCTTTGCCTTAGTCCTAGCTTAGGGAGTGCATATGGAGACTTCTAGGCTCTTCTAGAGTACACTCAATACATAAGGGGTCCTCACTTTCCATCCCGCCTTATCACCCTTGACAAAGTTTTCTAGTGAACGTGAACGAATATACTAATTTTACACAATAAAGAGGTGATTTATTTCTATCTTTCTAGGCCTAGTTCTTTTTAAAACTAGTAAGTACATAGGAATTTGCATGCTTGAAATTTTGCCATTTTAGATGAATCCCGGCACATGGATGAGGCATGTTGCCACTTGCTTTTGAAGATGCATTCTCATATGTTTCATGTGCTTTATTGCCTAGAATGCATCGTAGTTTTGGCAAGACCCCACTTGCCTTGCAAGAAGATATCCTACCTCATGGGTATCTTGTTGCGAGTTGAACGGACGGAGCAAGGCCCGTTAATTGCCTTGTATCGGTTAAGTTAGCGTATTTAATTAAGGGTCTTGACTATTGTTCATCCTTACTCGGGACGAGTAAGGGTTTGGTTTGGGGAGATTTGATATAGTGTAAATTCACCCTACATTTTCACCTCTTTTTGTCTCGTTTTGCTTGCCCTTAACGCTCCCTAAGAGCGTTTCTACGTGTTTTACCTTCTTCTAGCATATTTCTCGCTTTTATCGTGTTTTTGTAGGTCAACCGTCATTTGACGCGATTTCTACCTAGTTTTGATCGACAAAGAAGAAGGTGAATCACTCGGAGGACCCACGGCATACCTTGGGGGCCCCACATACCCTTGGGGGCCCTACTTGATGCGCCAAAGCCCTCCCGAGTCAAGGCAAGCGAAACCGGGAAGAAAGTAACAAAGTCAAGCGAAGGAAGAGGGACAAGAAAGATTTCACGGGCGTGAAAGGCATCTCACGGTCGTGAGATGCCTTTCCAAGAAGAAGGATTTCGAGCATTTCAGCTCTTGGCCGTGAAACTCATTTCACGGTCGTGAAAGCTAAGTCACGGTCGTGACTTGTTCGTGAAAGAAGACCTTACTCTGCCAATTATCTCAGGACCGTGACTTGCAGTTTCACGGTCGTGAGACGTGTTTCACGACCGTGAAACCCATTTCACGGTCGTGACTTTGCCAGTCCATGAAGCCTTTCGAAGCCCATCTTCCTCTATTTTTGTAAACCTATAAATAGACCCTCTTATGTAATTAAAGGGCACGAAACCCTAGATCTAAAACCCTCATAGAATTAGCATTTAATCTTGTATTAATCTTCCATAATTAAGCAAATTAGTTGGTTAATTAGTATTTTCGACTTGGTTTAGTGTGGAACTTGGTTTATATACAAATATTTGTGACAAAATCTTGGTTATTGATATCAAAGTTCTCATCTTTCTCTAAGTTGGTACAATTCCTTTACTTAGTTATCTACTCCTTGTTGTTATCTACTCATTGTTAATTAGAAAATGTTTATTGTTGTTGATTTCCGTTTGCAATCCTTAGTTAATGTTGAATTTCCTTTGAATATGAGTGAGTAGTAATCTTGCTAGGGTTATGTGGGGGATTATGGGTTCTAGTATGAGTTAATGTGTTCTTGTTGGGGTTAATAGTTGATTATTGTCTTGTCTCCATGCTATGCTTATAACATGTTTGATGAAATGCCTACTTGAGTTTGCATGATTCTCTCGCTTGTTTCGAATACCATAAGATCGAAAGTCGTGGTTTTTCGGAGAACCGCTAGTTTGGCAAGCCGTATCTAGTGACGCGATAGCTAGTTATAGTCGGTTTGAGGAGGAATTGTAAGAACGAAAGCCTCAATTCACTTTCCTAGACTAGATGACATTTCAACTATTAGACGCGGCTCTTTCACTCGACTTTACTAACCATATGAACCCACTCACCCAAGGTTTCCCTCTTATTTGATAAAAATCCAATCTTTCTAGTCTTAGACTCCTTTTGTTATTTTTATTTGCTTTTAATTGTTGTTATTTAGTTTAGCCAACAAATCCAAACCCAAATTTCTTTGTGACTTGCAGGAGACTTTAGTAGACTTTTAGATCATTTCTAGACACCAACCGTCCCTGAGATCGACACTCTTACTACACCACTATTTCCTACATCAGTATCGCTATACAATTAATTAATGTACATGATTAGGGGATTGTCCTTTAGGTGTGACCTCAAGGGATCAACTGATCACCACCGTCATACGACAGTAACGTCAAACTCAAGTGAGTCAATCGTTACCGATTAATGTTGACCAGTTGACTATATTATACATCATCCCTTTGTATTCTTATTATTAAGATTTAATTATGTGATCGCACTATTGTTGAGGACACTCACTCCAACAATCTCCCACTTGTCCGAGACAAGTGTGCGTCACCAATTCTCTTGTCCTATTACAATCTCTCACTCAATGCAAGGTGTCTTGCAGGTCGTACTTTCATTTGATCATATCATGAGTGGTTTCCTCGATCTGGAGAGTAACTGTCTGACCGGAATTATCTACCATAGATACCTTCCGAGCGTGGCCACGCATTTCCAGCTTACTCCTCCTTGAGTGGCATTGAGATTTTAAAACAACCATGACAAGGGGTGGACAATTCCTATCGCACGATTCCCTTTGAATAGCCATAGCTCATCATGACCCAAAAGATGCCCATTTAACCCCAGTTACGAAGGTCGTAGAGCATAAATTAAAGTCACTCTGAAACTGTGCCACCTTAAGCAAACAGTCTTTAGTCAAAGAACTGACTAAAAAAGAATACTATAGTAGCTTTTGACACGACCAGGCTACAAGAATTGCCAGAACTCTATAAGCGGTCACTGCCCGACAGATTGTCCCTTACAATCTATCTATGTGATCGACTGGTTATCCCTTATGACCCTATGGAACTTGAACTTGCCATCAATCACATCACACTCTAGTCACTTGGAGACGTCACCTCATATAAGCAATTAGGGGCCAATGCATGCTATGTTAATCCAGTCCACTTTAATGAGATTCAAAATTGTCTCTACAACCCATTTGGATATAACAAAGCACAAAGCGAGTTTTAGAAACTCAAACGATAAATGTGATTATCATATATGAAAAATCAACACAATGTTATTGCTTCATATCATATAATCTAAAGTTTATCTCGTCCATGACAACTCATGACGATCTTATTAAATGCAATAAAGGCTTGGGTAGTTAATATACCATATATTCATTTATTCCAACCTTGTGAATTGCTTTTTCCTTCCATTCAACGTTATTCCTAATAACATGAATTTATCTACGTACATGTCTAGATCTCTATCTAGGGTTGGGCTCTTTAACTTGAAAGATGCTCCCACTCGTTATCATGGTAACTGATAGGTATTTAGGTGAAAGGATCTACCATTAGCTCCTTGTAAGCCACCTTCTCCTCATCATAATGTACTAGGTTTCTATTTGTAGAATTTATAATGATTGACTCTTCAATCATCCTTTTAGTTATTCGGTTCTTGTATAACAAAGGTACGCCTAGGATTCGGATAAATCCTTATAAGTTTGGAAATTTGGGTTTGTGTAACCTTTACCACATATCCAAATTTTCTCTACCAAACACAAGAATGTATCCCTAGTTCTCCTTGAGAACTCTATGGATATTCTTGTAGGCTATCCAATGACACTCATGTGGATTGATTTGTTATAGGCTTGTCATCTCCTAGCATACAATTTATTTAGGTACGTGCATGTAATGACATACATGATTGGTCTAATGGCGGAAACATTAGTACTCATGTGATCAACAACTTTTAGGTTCAGTGGATGACTATGACCCTTTCATAGTGATCCCACTTTTATCAACATAAATAACCTATTTAACTTGTTGAATTAGATAAAGGATTTTATCGATATAAGACACTTTTCTAAATGCCAAGCTAAAATCTTCTATTACACAATAGATTTTTGATTTTAGTGTACATGTTGCCCTTTTTCATCCAGCATTAAAATCCAACCTTTCCTTTCCAAAAAGGTAACACGAATACGTTACTCACAATGAGTGATACGTCATTCACGTGGAAAACAATTTCTCCCACTGAACTTCATATCTTTACATGATAACTTTAACTCCTACTGAACTTCATGTCTTTACATGATAACTTTAACTCCCACTGAACTTCATGTCTTTACATGATAACTTTAACTCCTACTGAACTTCATGTCTTTACATGATAACTTTAACTCCCACTGAACTTCATGTCTTTACATGATAACTTTAACTCCCACTGAACTTCATGTCTATACATGACTTTTCGACAATTCTCTTCTTATATGTCATAATAGAAAATGTCATTATAACCTCTAGGTAGATCCCTTAGGCTTGTGTCATGTACACATACCATTCCAAATCCCTATTTGGACATGTGGTTTTGTTGTGTATCTTGTACACACCTACTATGAGGTATTTTACTGATGATTTGGATCTAAGCATAATTACGCATTAACTTAGCTTTTGCAGACATCTTCATGTCTATCCATGCAACTATAATTGGACAATTCCAAATACATCATTTCTTTGCATATATTCCATTTAGTTTCATAAGTCTCTTATGTTATAAAATCGAATTTTAAAATTTCTAGGTGCTTCCACTTCATAGATCATAATCTTATTATATCAAGAACATTTTCTTTTGGTCTCATCACTAGTCTAAGGATTCACCTAAGAACGCTTTCTTTTGGTCTCCTCACTAGTCTTGAGTCTAACTTAACAACATTTTCTTTTGATTTCCTTACTAGTTCCTAACTAGTTTTACGTTGTGGCTTATTTTCTCCTACTCTATCTTTAGAAAAATGCAACTATTTTCTTTAAAGATAGCCTTATGAGCCACAAACAATCTTGTACTCATACTCGTGAGGGAGGTAGAAGTAACACAACATGACCTTGAGTGATCTACTAAAGACTTTATTGTAAAGACATCGAATCTTAGCTTTGAGATAGACTAGTTCTATAAGCTAAAGAGATGAACTCATATTCATGTCAAATACTATCTTTATAAGTGGTGTGGCCAATTGGTATGGTAGATTCTCTACTTTGAGTTCAATAACTCAATTTGACTTAACAATTGATTATCTTTCAAAGTGAGAATCGAATTCTTAGTTCTTGAACTTATTACAATGATCCAATCATAATACTAATATGTTCAGTTTGAGTCGATACAATTTATGTTATTAGTGCAAGTGGTTTATAATGACAAGTTTTTAGAACAAAAAGTTTCAACAAACTGAGTGACTTGGGTTGAAAACCAAGTCAATAAATATTCAATTACAACAATTGTTCTTGAAAATTAAAAATTTCCATATCCAACAAGGAAATAAAAAAGTTCTAAACAACCATAATACAATCAAAAGGGGAGACAATCTCGAGGCCAAGCTTCCTTAGGTATTCAACCATGGGTGGCTACCTTAGCTTCCCTTGAAGAGCCTTCTTAGGCTTTCTTGTCCTTGCCTTTATCCTTGCTAGGATGCCCTAATTAGAATAAAAGGGTAAGGATCACAACTCGTATCTATATACCAAAGTTGAGATCATAACATAAATGATAAGGATGAAAAATTACCAACTGAAACAATCTTTCCAGCTTTGATATCTCCTAGATATTTAGGGCAATTCCTCTTCCAATGCCCTACACCATTACAATAATGGCATTCGTCCTCATGCAAGGCTCCCCTTTGAGGTTTGGGAGAGTTATTCTCAATAGCTTTTTCCTTGCCTTTGGAGGTTGAGGGCTTCTTCCCTTTGCTACCACTTCTTTTGAACTTCCCCTTGCTCTTATTATTAAAATCGAGCACATCCTTGGAGGTGCTAACATTTAGCCTCATGTCTCTCTCGGCTTACACAAGCATCTTGTGCAATTCATGAAGAGATGTTTTCATGTTTTGCATATTGTAGTTTACCCTAAACTGCACATATGCTTTGATTTTCCCCAAGGAATATAAGACTCGGTCGATAACGAGATGTTCAGGAATGGTCACCCCTTGCAATTTAAGAGTCTCAACATGCTCAATCAATTTGAGTACATGAGGGCTAACTTTTTGGTTCTCTTTTAGGTTCATGTGAAAAAACGCGGAAGCCGTCTCATGTTGAATGATCCTAGGAGCTTGTGAAAACATGATCACAAGCATGGCATAGATCTCATAGGCCGTGCTCATCTTTATGGCACTCCTTTGGAGATCGGCCTCCATCGAGAAGATCAAAACATTTTTTATCGCAACGGACTCTTTATGGTAAGCCTCATAGGCTCGCCTTGCGGCGGCGGTTGACCTTTCATTAGGTGTTTCGGGAGAGGCTTCGGTAAGGTAACAAAGCTTGTCGTCACCTTCCGCGGCCAAGCAGAGTTGCGCATCCCAATCGGCAAAATTAGCGCCATTCTTTTCTAACTTGCATCGATCCATGAAGGATCGAAGCCATGAGACATTCGTGAGAATTGGAGCATTGGTGGTGGTGGATGAATTAGCATTTGCCATTGCGAATAAACAATTGTGACTACAAATTTTAAGACATAAAGGAAATGTCAACATTTATCATTTTAAATACTTGTAAACATTTTAAACAAGTTTAGCATTTAAATAGTGACCTCTACCCAACTATTATAAATGATTCCGAGATCCAAAGTCATATCAACTTGGGCACGGTAAGCCGATTCATCCCTCATTAACATAATTCGGTGGATTAACTCTTTAATCGATTCTACATTAGAACTCTCGGTCGATAATATTACTTTAATATTTATCTTAAGCCCGGAACACATGCGGCTACGGTCGCGAATACTTCCGTTGAGCTCAATCCAAATTTCAAAATAATAACCTTTATTACCCCACTTACCCAATGTAACAAGTTTAGTACCTCGGTGAGCCGAGCCTACTTCCTTGCGAATTTGGGATTCATGGCCATGGGTTCTACCATTTGGTAAGGCTTATTCATCGATTTAGTTCACTTAAACGAGATAGATAATAATTTGAGATGACCTCTCATAATAAATAATTGAGATCAACGATAATTTTAATTGACACGGTCGAATACTCGATAATATGTGCATGTCATGTTATGGCGATTTGGCAATGCATGCAAACATATTAAATAAAATGCAAGCATAAAGATAAAATTCCTAGTATGGCCTATCCTAGAATAGAAAATCATATAATCTATTACAAATTCGGAAACCAACTCGTTTGGTCCCTTGAACTTCATAAGCACGCCTCCCAAGGTCACCTTCTCTCTCGAAACTCCTTTCCGAATGGCACCGTCTTTGGGAAACTCCGGTATTACAAATAATTACAAATTATATAATAAAATTACAATAATTTCCTATTATACATTTGTAAAATAAAATAATACAATAAAAGTGATACGAGATCACAAAAATTACAACCGAATCAATATTCCCTTACATTTCCGGCAATATTGATTAAAACTAAGGCCAGGCCATACAAGGATTAAATTACATATTTCAAAATTACATAAATAAATTATAACATTCATAAAAGAAAATATGACATTCATATATAAAAATGCTCATATTAAATGCCAAATCGCCCTATTACGGTTTATATCGTATATAACCCGGTTTTACGGAAATGCGTGATAACAACATTTTAAAATCACCAAACAATACTTAAATCATATTTAAGTCCAAGTTAATTATATCAACTGATTTAGGACTAAAAAATTAGTCATCACTCAATTTTTTGATAATAATTCAACTTTTTTTATATAATTGCTCAAAATTAGACTTTAAAATCATATTTTAATCAAATAAATCCAAATTTAATTACAATAATTTCAAAATTTAAATTTTAAATTTTTGTACATTCTGGAACATTTCCATGACACTCATAATTTGAAAAATCAAAGTTAAAATCTTTGAATCCTTTTTGAGAAAAATCGGTTGCGCTTTATCGGTTTTATCAAATAAAATACATAAAGCATGTGAAAATTAATCAAATTAAATTTTCAAAATTATATCTGAAATGTGGGACATTTATGCAACCAGGAATAATATTCTCATTACATGAAATTTATTTTAGCTATATTTGCTAAATAAGTCACTATTTATGCCATTTTTACATTAAAAATTTCATAAATTATGCTAAACAAATCACATTAGTCTCACAATTTTAGTCTGTCAAGAAAACACGCATGTGACAACATACTAAAATTTCATGCTCATATTCAAAGCGGAACTATTTTTAAACATTTGACCTTTACTTATATAATTTTATCATAGAAAAATCATAAATCATGAGAAATAAGTCCACTTCACACGAAAGTTTACATACAGTAATTAAAATGCATGTGTGATATTGTGTAAAAATGTCAAGGTCAGAAGATAAGTTTAACTGTTTTTAGCATTTTAAACATCATTTTACTCATTAAAATGTAATAAAAACACTAAAAATCATATTTGAGCAATATAAATTTCCATAAATCATCAAAATGACCTAAAATCATATTAGGACCATAATATATTGACATGAAAATGACTTTGTGATTTTATCTTATAAAACACAAATTACTAGTTTTCTTTAAGTTACATTAACTCGAAAAAACTATAAATCGATTATGCGTGCAACAATCAAAGCTCTCGATACCGCTTGTGAGTTTCTTAAACTTGATATTAGGCATTTCTAATATCATCTTGTAATTAGTTTACTCATTAATTTAATGGATCTTATGCATGCATAACAAAATACAAAGAAGGAAGAAGAAATTGTTCCTTACATTGAATATAGACGATTTTGGGCACAAGATTAGGACACCTTCCTAATATTGTTCTTGAGCTTAAAATATGAGGATGATATCCAAGTTCTTAGTATAAGAACACTTCTTTTAGATGCACCCAAGACTACCCCTTTAAATCCTACAAAATACTACACTAGTATATTATGTAGTAACCCTTAACAAAATGACTAATAAACACTATTACTACTCTTAGTAAATTTTATTAGTGATTGAAGAATCAAAGTAGTTTGAAGCTTCTTACGCTTTTCTTTTAGAGTGAGAAGTGGAGATTTTAGCGAGATTTTTTTAAGTATCCACTTATGAGATCAAGTGGTGTGTATAAGAAGGAAAAATCCTCTTCCTTTTGCATGCCCCAACCGGCCACACTCCTCATGGGGAAGGGTGGGTGCTTTTTCTTTTGTTCTTAACAAAGCAGTAGACTAGGTTATAGGCTTTAGTTTTGTCATGATATTGTCTAATCTTAATTAGAACAATAATAAGTACCTAAACACCTATCTTACTCACAAAAACCGGTGCATACATGATAAAATGGGTGTCCATTTTATTTTGTCATTTTGTCATTTGTCACATATGTGACATGGGACATGTAACATGTAATTTAGCTTATGAATGTGCATTTAACCAATTTAAATGCAATTTCATAACAAATAAATTAGACTTAACATTTTATGTCACATTTTATAATTACATGTAAATAAAATGGGTCATCTCATATTTGGTTAATATAATCTACAACGATTTGTAATTATAATCAACCAATTTTGCTTATCTCAAATGTTTCACAAACATAATGCATTCTTAGTAATGTAACAATTAAATTACTAAAAATAAATCTTATTTAATCATATTACAATAAGACATTATTCTCACTAACATAAACTTAGTTCAATTTAAGGGATTAATTAATCTGTATCGCTATACAATTAATTAATGTACATGATTAGAGAATTGTCCTTTAGGTGTGAACTCAAGGGATCAACTGATCACCACCGTTATACGACAGTAACGTCAAACTCAAGTGAGCCAATCATTACCGATTAATGTTGACCAGTTGACTATAATATTCATCTTCCCTTTGTATTCTTATTATTGAGATTTAATTATGTGATCACACTATTGTTGAGGACACTCACTCCAACAGTCTATCCTTTGAGTCCAACATTAAAACAACTTAGGGAACCCACATCTGTTATTTGGAGGTGGAGGCAGTGATCGTGGAAGAGGCATGGTACCACCGACAGTTACAGGGAAACAACCATATATAATACTCTATATTCTGGTAACCTGGTACTCGGTTGAGTCGGGTGCAATTGACCGAGTGGTGTCTATGCTCAGCCAAGTAAGTAATATTCGGTCGAGTAGTCGAGTCTCTAGCTTAGGCAGCCTACTGCCTAAGTGGCACTCAGCCGAGTATGATGGGTACTCGATCGAGTGCAGTGTACTCGGCCGAGTGTCTTGTGCACTCGACCGAGTGCACCTGTCAGACGGGCTTTTTCGAGCGATTTTGGATTAAGATGATTAAGGGGTTATAAATATATTTCGCCAGTTAAAGCATTAATTAAACCCTGAAACTCTTCTTAATCTCCCCCTAATAACCTTCATCCACTACTAGGCTCTTGATTGTCATCGTTGTGCATCCGAATCATCCTTTGCATGAGTCTTTGTCATAAGTATTCTAATCTCTATGTTAATTGCCATTGTGGGATTGGTTTATAGGAACCCTAATCTGAATTAAGGTTGTGAATAAATTATAGTAGATTATTGATGTAGATTAACTGTATGATATTTAGGAGGGGAATTTGTAGAAGAAGGATTCTCCTCTTCCTTGCTTATCATTGTTGCAAATTTGCTTTGAGGCAATGTTTTCCTACTGAGTACTTTCATATATTGATTGATGTTACTATGATGATGATGGTTGATGTTGGTTACTCTCATTATGATTGTGATTGTGATTGGTTACTGTATCTATATTGGTGGTATGCCGGGAGACGGTTCCACACCCCGAGTTTGCCTCTCGTGGCTCTACCGCCACGAGGGGGATGTGCACATTGATGTTCCGGGAACTCTCGTTGCAATGAGAGGGGCTTTTGATGTCCAGTGTAAAAGTATGGCATTGTAGGTGGTACGACGTTTAGATATGCAGTCTAACGCTGGCATGGGTTACCGTTTCGCCGAGAAGTCAGGTACCGGAGTTTGGAGATGCTACTGGTTACTGGCTTAGCTTCCTTTTTCCCCTAACCTCATCACATCCCTTATAGGTGAGACTTTCAACAATACTCGATCCCCAAATTCAAACTCTATATCACGACGTCGAAGATCGTCATAACTCTTTTGTCGATTTCGAGCCGCTTTCATCTTGAATCTAATCATCTTCAAATCCTCTAGCATCTCTTGCATCATTTCCAGTCCCAATTATACCTTCTCGGAGCTATCATCCCAACAAATAGAACTTTGAAACTTCCTCCCATACAAGGCTTCAAAAGGCCTCATGCCAATGCTTATGTGAAAGCTATTGTTGTAGTAGAATTCCTTCAAGTCTTGGCGATATTCCCAAGTGCCACCCAATTCCAATGCACATGCTCGAAGCAAGTTTTTTTTATGGTTCTCTCCGTTTATCCATCAGTCATCGGATAAAATGTCGTACTCATCTTCAATTTCAATCCCAAGGAATCTTGAGCTCTTGCCAAATTTTATAAATGAATCTCGCATCACAATCCGAAATTATATCTCTTGGCACACCATGAAGCTTCAAAACATTCGGCCTATAAGCGTTTTCCAACTCTACCTTACTCCAAGTATCCTTCATCGGCACAAACTTAGCCAACTTGGTCAAACGATCAACAATAACCCAAATCATATTATTCCCTCTAGAAGTCCTTGGCAATCCCATAATGAAATACATGAAAATTGACTCCTATTTCCATTCCGACACCTCCATCAATCGCAATTTCCCTTGGGGTCGTCTATGCTCAATCTTCTCCTTTTGACATGCCAAGCATCGGGCCACCTTCTTCTTTATCCCCGGCCACCAAAACGGATGAATAAAATATGTTGAGCAATGAGCTTTCTTCAAGATATTATATTTTAACTCCTTATCATCTAATACAAACCACTCCCCATCGAAACGAATACTCCCATCCTCATGAATCGTAAATTATGTAGCTTCCCCTTTCTCCACATCACCCTTCTATCCCAAGATTCTAGTAATAAGAAGTTGCTTAGACCGAACTTTTTCATACAACTCCGGCTCAATCGTCAAGTCCCCCCCCCATAACATCTTCCTTTCGAATCACAAAGATCTCATATTCTCCACTTTCTCCTCTAGCCTGATCATAGACATTGTGTTACATAGGAAATGTACCAACTTCCTACTTAATGCATCTGCTACAACATTGGCCTAACCTCCATGTTAGACAGTCTTTATATCGTAGTCGTCGATTAACTCTATCCATCGTCGTTGCCTCATGTTAAGCTCCCGTTGAGTGAAAATATAATTTAAACTCTTGTGATCGGAAAAGAATTTAAATCTAGCTCCCCAGAGGTAATGTCTTCAAATCTTCAATGCAAATACTACCTCTCCAAGCTCAAGATCGTGAGTCGGTTAGTTATCTTCATATGGCTTCAGTTGTCGTGACGCATAAGAAATCACCTTGCCTTATTGTTGCAAGACACAACCCAAGCCGAACTTAGATGCATATGTATAAGCCTCAAAATCGCCGCTTCTGTCCAGTAAGGCAAGGACCGGAGCCGTGGTCAAACGCTACTGAATAGTTTGGAACGCTAACTTTGAACTCTCGTCCCAACTAAATTCGTTCTGCGTCCTCATTAGAGCCGTCATCAGTCTTGCAAACTTCTAGAAATCCTTCACGAACCTTCGATAATACCCTGCGAATCCTAATAAGCTTCGAATTTTTGCGACATTCTTCGGTGCAACCCATTTAGAAACCGCCTCGAACTTACTCTAATCGATCGAGTAAATCCCAAACTAGGTTGTGTAATTATCTCATTCTCTCGAATACCAAAATCTACTCGGCCGAAAACAAAAAGTCATAAGTTCCATAAATGGTCGAGTAATAAGTTCACTTGGTCGAGTTTCCTCTATTCGACCGAGTACCTGCTTTACTCGCCCGAGTAAACACCCAATGTACTCGAAAACAAGCAATTTCATACCAAATCATATCAAACATCATCAAAATCCAATTAAAATCCCAAATCAAACATATACAATCCTTCCACATACTCATACATGCTCCATAACCACTCCATATAAAACATTACCACATTTCCTCATCAAATCAATTCCAACATCACAAAAATCAAACAAAAACATATTTCATCAAACATATTCAACACATAAGAAAATGCAAAAAACAATATCGTTCCCCAACCTAGGCCTACCCATGATAAGTGACTGGTTTGCGAAAGAGAGGGTTGTAGTGCAGTTAGGGACGTTATCCCAAGTTTAGCAAATTAGCTCCAATCAACTCACCCCGAGTTCATTTTAATTAGACATCATCCACTCTGATACCACTTTGTAACACATTGCCTTACCCGACAGCCTGTAGGCAAGACCTTCCCGAGCAAGAAGAGGGGTTACACCCTCGGTTTTTTTTGATAAAAACCCAATAGATGGGTCTTAGTACATTTCCTTCAAATCATCGATAGCCAAATTAACAATGTCATTAGGAATGGATGTACACCAGACCCGACGTCCACGTTGAACCGGACGAAAATGCGCAATAAAATGAGCTACCCTATTAGAGTTTCTACGAACAAAAGCGAACGAGATAGAATCAAAAGCTAAACAAAGAAAGTAAATATTGCGGTATACCGACGCTATGTCACTTAGGGTTCTGGTTACGGTTCTGGATGTCTTCAACTATAGCAAGACAATCACTTTCCAAGATGATGTTTCTTAGTCCCGCCTTTTGAGCCTCTTGCATTCCGAATAACACATCCATTGCCTCTGCATATTTAGGCTCTTATTCCTCCTCCCTTGCTCTGCATTACAACCATCTACTCCACACCTCTGGTATCATTGTGAAACACCGCACCCGCTCCTACCCCACCTTCCTTCAATATACATGTGTCAACATTCACCTTTAAGCATCCCTACTTGGTTTCCTCCAGCCCCTTCCCTCCTCCACCCAGCTCGCTCTTCCCCCCGCCTTCTCCCCACATGAGCGCCCTTGCCTCGCACCCCACTATTGTCCAGGTCCTCGTGCCCTCAATTCTGTCCACATGCTCTTGTGCTGCTTGCATTTTCGTAATGATTTCCCTCACCTTCTTCACCACCCAATCCATCCTCCACTCCCCGTCTTCAAAAACAACTTTGTTTCTCTGTTACGCCCAGGTTTCTTGAGGTAAGATGTACCATATAGAATTCTCTAAAAACGTTACGCATTATTTTAAAATGAAATGTCAAAAAAAAAAAGTTTATAAATCCAAATTCCGACTCAAAATCCAAAAGTACAACTCAAGTTTAACAAATCTAAGTCTAGTAACCAAAAACAAGGAATGGAAGCTAAGAAAGATGTCACTATATATTCCCCATGCAAAGTCCCAATCATGTCATCATAAGCATATCAACGTCAAACCTGCTTAACACATTCTCGAAATACGCTGGAAATATTGTATGGGTCACGGTAGTTAAATCAAATAACAACGGTCTATTTACATGTACATAAGAAAAAAAATGCAATCACAATATCATTATCACATATATCTGGTGATATCAAGTAGCGCACCATGTGCCATCAAAGAGCACACCGTACAACCTATCGTGGTGCCATAAATAAGCACACCATTGTATCCGGGGCACGACGTAGATACAATGGGTCCTACCAGAGCAGGTCACCCCTAGACCCGAGTCATAATCACGTGAACTGTCTCCCTCATGGCATGAACCATGAGAAACGACTAACATAGTCTATTGAGTTGGTTTCGCGTAACCTCTCCGTATAACAGACCTCCAAACACCAAATATCACAATCACAATCAATCGCCCAAACTTCAATCAACATGTCACAATCATATCATAATTCACATCAATCAATCACACACATAAACCGAGAAGTATTAACCTACGTTTTCAAATAACAATCACAATCAAATGCTCACAAGAGAAGCTAGAAGTCATCTTTTACAAAATCACCAACTACAATAGCACAATAATACACATAACTACTAATTTCTACCAATTCCTAACTCAATACTACTAACTAAAAGCATTCCCCCAATTCTTACACTACCAAGTCAATAAACTATAATCTAAGTCAAATCATATCAAATTCTATACTAATAATCATTAAACTATCTATAATCTACAACACTTTCCTCCAATTTATATGATATTCAACAACAATCCTATTTTCTATAATCATTTTCGCCAAATTGTAATCTAGTAACAATAATCTAACTCAAGATAGTCAATATAATATAATCTAAACAATATATAACTCAACTTAATACCATAAATCTCAACATAATAATCAATCTAGATAACATAATTATACTAATTACTCTAAACCTAACTTTAAAAATGATTAGATGAAATCGAGAGATTAAGGATGAAGATGACTTACAAATATTGGAAAAGATGAAAGAAAGATCTAGAAGATTGATTTACTCAACAAATCCAAGAGCAAGATTAAGGAGTAATTGGAGAGTAATTAGGGATTAATTAGGGAGTAATTAAGGATTTTATAAGAGTTTTATGTTACTATGAGAAATAAGAAGGATAAGGAAAGATAAGAGCTTATTTATATGAGATAGGATCCACGCGGATTAACTTTGCGATTTTGATAATTACTCGGTCGAGTAACCAACTCACTCGACCAAGTACCCATTTACTCGATCGAGTAAAAACCTACATGTCAAAACCAAAACGTCCAAACTAAGGCCACTAAACCGAGTAACCATTTACTCAATCGAGTACGACATCACTCGACCAAGCTATCTTCAACTCGACCGAGTAACACCCTCACTCGGCCAAGTACGCACTAAAATAGATCGAGTAAAACCTCAGGTATTACATTCACAAGTTACTTTTTTCTTTCTTAGCTATTTTAGGAAACTATTAAACTTTCTTTTTTTACTTTGATAAATTGAGTTAAGATTTTTCAAAAAAATTTCCCTCCTCTCAGTTCTTATCCTAATTTCCAAAAATCAAAACCCATTTAAAAAATTTGAAAGCTTGTAACAGGTTTGAAGACTTGAATTTTTTTGCTCAAAAAATATCTCCAATGCGCTGAATCAGAAACCACAATGATGAACACTGTGGTTTTGTAAACACTTGACTAATAAGCGAGTTAAACTACCCTTTTTAGAAAATATAAACTAAGCAGCGATCATCTTTATTTTGATCAACATTGGGAACCCTAGGAACATCCTTAGGAGATGAATTGAATGCTTCAAACTACAGTTAAACACTTCAAAAAAATACACACGATTAAATAACAAAGAAGACTTGGCATCATCAACCGAACATAGTCCTAACAGATTTTTTTCATGTGTTAAGACATAGAAATATTGACTATCAAGACAAGGGGGAGTCGGGTTGGAAGCACGAGCAAAACAGGTCGAGAACATGGGTCGAATACACGGGTTCGACCCCCTGTTTGAGGTGCGCGAAATAGGGGCGTCGAGGGGGATTTCTTGGTTGGGTTTTGCGCAGGTCAAGACGTGGCATGGGGCTGGAATAAGGGCTAGGGCGAGGGTGGTTAGTGAGGGGATAGGTGAGGCTGGGTTTGGTGGCTTTTAGGAGTCGAACGCGGCCGAAAGCGGGGGCATGAGGACAAGGTGGTGGCTGCTTGTCGTGGGGTGTTGGCTTGGAAAAAAAGAGGGTGATGGGATGTTGGTATTGGGGCTCGAACCTGGGACTTCAAGGAGGTTGGACATGGGCAAAACTCCTCCACAACACGAGCCCAACAACGAACATAAATGATCTCAAAACCGTTCCAAAATTAAATTCCATAAACCGTCTTAAAACTTGGTTTTTCAAATAAAATAAAAAGCGATTAACCATAAAACCATCACCATATCATAATTTTGATTTTCCAAATAAAAAACTTTTAAACAAAATTCAAATAATAAACTTTATAAATCTATTTCATTAAATTAAAAAAAGCACATACTCGAATTAAATTCGAAAATATAAAATCTATGAAATAAATTTCATTTATTTCTAAAAATAAACAAATTAAAAAGATGTAAATTTTTTTTTCATAAATTCGTCTCAAAACTCAAAGTAATTCAAATTTCATTTAAATTACAAAAACCGTCAATTAGTTCCTGCTTTACATCATTAAACGAGTCTTGTTGAATGATCAATTATTGATGAAAATACATGTGTTCTATCATCATTGGGTGTTTTCAAATGTCAGTATCGACGAATACATGTATCTTTAGGTTGACACTTTTCCTACCTTATTCTCAGTTGGAGACAATAGTAGCGAAAGACTGGTTATAGTTCTATGAGGACATGTACAAGTGAGAGAGACTGAATGAGTTATGTCCTTTGTTCTATAGGCATTAACCCGCTTAATTCTATCTATGTAGTCGATATGCCTTACTAGAGGTCAATGTCGGTTTGAGACGTAAATGGTTTATGTGTCTAGTAGTATTAAGTGGGCCTATTGGGATACACACATAAGGTACTAGATTAGTATAATTATAAGTCGTACTTATAATTTTAATTTACTGATTGGGCTCTAATATGGATTAGGCCCAACTGCGCTTTTAGGTAGAGTTTTAGGAAATTAATTTATGTATCTCATCTATATAAGAAAGGTTTATATGAAAAACGTATTTATTTTATTCTTTAGTATGAAATTAGTGAGAGAGCAATGAAGTTTTCTCATCTTTCTTCCCTTCAAGTACTATCATAGAAGGTGTGGTATGGTACCTATGTGGATACCGGTAGAGGCATCACATTTAGGGTGCTTATTATTCGTCCAGGGTTATTGGATTTCTACAATATTCATACTTTTTATATTATTATTCCGTTGCGCAAGAAGTTATAAAATTCATCTTATTTACTTTGCTAATTTGTTTAATGCTTCCAATAGATCCGGGTTCAAAGGGTATTCAAACCCTTCAGTTGCTAATTGTTTTAGTACATACAAATAAGAGAAAGAAAATTATAAGTCAATTGGTGATAATACTTCATGTTCTAAAGAGAGAAAAGAGATTGTTCAACATCCTTTAAGAGAATAAGAGTGAGATAAAGTTTGTGAGAGAGTGTCGGTACTTGAGACTGATTGTACTCTAAATACTTTCCAATCTCTTATTATTAGTGACTCAATTTTTCTGAGAGTCGTTGCTTTTTCCTGTTGTTAAGAAGAGTTTTCAACGTGATAAATTGTGGTGTCTTTTGACTTGCTCCTACTTAACGTTGATTTTGTGTGTACTTTCCTAATATCGTAGTTGAGTAAGACTATTTCTACACCGCGTTACAGGCTAGGGCGCTTTCCCACCATACATTTCATATTATTAGCTCATATATTTTGAGAGCGATTGAAGAGAGAAGTAGGCTGTCTCAAAGTGAGAATGATATAGATAAAATAATGGAGGGGGTAGCAAACACCATTGGTCAATTAAAGAAACGCAAATTCTCGTTTAGGACGTGCACTATTCGTCTTAACTCTAAAATAGGTTAAATAGTTACACCACTTTCATGAGTTCATTTTTAAAATAATGCTGAAAAAATAAGTATTTGTTGTTTTGGGTCGGGTTTAAAACTATTTATCAAAATGGTGTCCACGTAGGCTCGGGTTTTCAAAACCTGAAATACGGAACAAACACGCCATTCCCAATGGCGTGTTTAAATTTTTTATTTAAAAAAAAAAAAAAAATTTGTACAGTTCATAGACACGCCATTCCCAATGGCGTGTCTTTGTAAGAAAACCCGCCATTCCCAATGACATGTTTACTTTTAGTCAATTTTTGTAAGTTCGCATTTTCGTACTCACTAGAAACACGCCATTGCCAATGGCGTGTTTCCTCCGTGTTTTTGGTTCGCGAAATCCGAGCCTACGTGGACACCATTTTGATAAATAGTTTTAAACCCGATCCAAAACGACAAAATTTTTTTTTTTGAGTATTATTTTAAAAATGCTTTCCCACTTTCATAGAAAAGAAAAAACAAAATACTTATACATTAGCAAAATAGTGGTTTCTATCTATACAAATAACATATATTTAACCCGTTTTAATATTTAGAAAAATATATCCGCTTTAAGATAAACTTGTTATCACAACTAAACATTTATGGGAGGTCAACTTGAATAAGTGCGTACGCGAGGAATCTTCGCGGAACAATACTGGCTTTTGCACTTCACTTTACTAAGCCTATAATGATTTCTTTATGTAGATTCACTTTCACGTGTGGAAATGGAAAACCATTATGCGAAAGAGGTCATCTCTAGACTCTAGCTGTTGAAGATTGGCAAATGGCCAAGTTGGTAAGTCGTGATACCAAAAATTCTTAAATAGTGATGATGATAGAGTTCTTTTGGTGACTTGTCTAAACTTTACCACAAATAAAAGTAATGAACGTTGAAATGAAAATAAATTACAATTAAACGAGACAATAGAGTATATCTTATCTTATAATTTTAAGTTAAGGTTTAATCGAGAATGCTATGTAATTTTTTTCCAATTCTATGAGTATTCAGTAATGAACAATAGAATTGTTTTTTACTTGACTTAATTATGGGTGGATTTTATATTTGTCAAAAAAAATTAAAAAATTTATGGGTGGATTGAGTCTTTGAGTTAGAATTAGAGGCATCTTGGAGATGAGATGCAAATTGAACTGAAATATGTATAAAATTCAAGCAAGGGCACATTGATAGTAACAACTTGGAAAAATATGTTCATACAAGGTTTTAAATTTTGAAAAAAATATATTAGGTAATAATTTGTAATAAAAAGTATCTTAAAAGTAAAGCTTAGCTAAAATATACGATACGATTTAATTTGTAGATACGATACGGTATACGTATACGGTTTTAATAACATTAATTTTTGTCTATGTAATACCGTTTTTGAATAATCATATCGGATCAGGGTCAAGAAAAAAAGATCAACTAGAGGCAAAATTAGTTCTAATTCTTTCTAATTGTAGATTGAAGAATGAAAGTTACTCTCGGCCATTCCATACGATGCGTTGCAGAGGTGATCACCTAGATTCTCTTTTTGCCCACGAAGCTTCACTACCTAGGTTTGGGCACCCTCCAATGTCAATCTGCCTTAGCTTGTTTCAGAACGAAGCCAAGCCGATATATGCGATGACGAAGGAAAGATCGCGTTTCTTATCCCCGGACTATCGGCAAGGACGTAGGCTCTGGAAGAGGCAAGCGCAACACATATGGCATCACAAAACCGAGTATACAGCTTCTAATACGGTTAAGAAATAAACAAAAACTAAATAATTACACAAAAACTAAATAATTGAGCATAATCTCATAATTTTGCTCACTTTATTTTTTCTTGATGCATTTATATCATTGAAGATATTATTTATTTTAATTTTATGATGTCCAATGTAAACACTTCATTTAATACGATATTACATATACTATAATTTCATGGTTACTTGGATCTAATATGATACTCCCTCCGTCCCGGTCATTTGTTTACCTTTGCTTTTGGCACAATTATTAAGAAAATGGTAGGGGACCATTTGTAGTGGTCCTTGGTGGATGACAAGTGGACAATAGTCCCATTGGCACATCAAATTACTCATAGAAAACATTCTCAGTATAGAAAAGTAAACAAATGAATGAGACACCCTAAAATGGAAATGGTAAACAAATGACCGGGACGGAGGGAGTATTACTAAATTGTTCGCGAATGCAAGAAATTGAATCAGTGAATAGCCAATGTTGTACTCGGGTATACGGTATAGCAAAACCAGATATGCAAAAAAAAATCGGGTATACAAAAACCGGAGATATGGCTAAAGTCGGCTCCTTATCGGCAAATTTGTGATTTTAAAAACCATATATCACATACGGGTTTTGAAACTCTTTCGGATGTACGGTTTTGCTCACCCAAACTTAAATGTAACAAGTACTAATATAGAGTAAAAATTAATATGAACTGTCATTTTAAAAAAAAAGTATTGGGTTATTTGGGTATCAGCTCGTTTCATTGAAAACGGCATTATCCGTCACAAGTTGAAAACAGATAATGCACCTCTCACAATATGCAAGTGGGGGGCTGCATTTACCCTCTACTTACCCTCCATACTAGCATATTGTGAACGGAACAATATCCGTTTTCAGCTTATGACGGATTACGGATAGTGTCAGTACACAATCAAAATTGGTGATATAAGGTTTTGATAGCTCAATCCTAAAAGTAGCCGATACTAAACTACTAATATATACTCCCTCCCATCCAGACCAAAGGTTACGCTTACCTTATTTGGATCATCCAAACCAAACTACCCATTCCTTTTTGGGTAACAAATAAGACTAAATACTCCTCATCTACCCTATATATTTACACAAAATGTCATTAGCCCACCCACCCAACTAACATTAAATATTCAAGTGGTTCTACTTCCATTCCAAAACTACCCTTTCTTTTATCAATTTTTTCTTAAAACTTGTGCTCCCTCCCACGTAACCTTTGGTTTGGATGGGAGGGAGTATAGTCTAATATAAAGGCGTTTGACAAGTCTAAAGACGACGGCCAATATCCCCATGACTCGATCAAGTCTAATAAGTTTTGGTAGGCTTGACTCATCAAGTCAATAACTTTAAATCTCTTACCTCCTCTGCCTCTCTATATATAACACAAAGTCACAAACAAACAATCAAAACCTTGAAACACCAACAAGCTAACAGCATACCAATATCACTACAACAACTACCCTAAGGTCTGAAGAAAATGCATTGCAACAGAATAACCACTGGCCACACTCCCACAACATACCCTTTCACGCCGAATCGAGTCTCATCACCACCCTCTACGCCTTTCCGAATCTCCTTCCCAACCCATCCGGGTATTACACTCAAGACACGAGCCACAATGAGAGATGGCTACACCACCTACTCCCACCCCGGCTCACAATTGAGCTTATACAAGCTCCTAGACATTCCAGAGACGGGCAGTCAGCCTGAGATCAAACAAGCTTATAAACAACTTGCGAGAAGATACCACCCTGACGTCTCACCACCTGACCGGGTTAAGGAATATACGGACCGCTTTATTCGAGTGCATGAAGCTTATGAGACCTTATCGGATCCATCAAGACGTGCTGTTTATGATCTACAATTGTCTTCTACTAGTCTTCATCATCTCTCCTTCCCTACCAAAAACATTGTCTACCCTTATAATAATAATAATGAGGTAATTTCCAATTCTCCATGTTTGAATTGTATGATTTGTTAATCCTACAGTAGAGTAGGTAACATACTAGTTTACCATTTTAGACCTAGTCAACGTGAAAACAACAAACCATACTTTTTTCTACTTATTATTAATTAAACTTGTTTTTGAATGCAGGCAACAGTAGAGAAAAGTGTGTGGACAAGTAATTGGCAGAGCCAAGTATCTGAACTGAAGAACAGAAGTATGCACAAAACTGCAAGGGCAAACACCTCATCCGGTGCTCGAATGCGCCGTCAAAGAAACTAGCCACTCTTTTTAGTCACCATTACAACTACTAACATTTTTTACTTCTATCAATTTTAGTATTATTTCCACATTATATATATACTCCCTAACTATTACACAAATTTTATTTTATTCATTTAATTTTTGTAATTGGCCATTAGCTTGTCCAAGAACTAGTGTGTTGCCCTGATATAGTTTTCAATTAAATGGTAGATACTTCAATTTATTTTCTTATTGAATATTTTGTTATCAAATTGCAGCAATTCATATTTATACTACTAAATAAAACAACACAAATTCTCATTGAAGACGGGCAATATCCGTCACAAGCTGAAGGCGGATATTGTCCCTCTCACAATATGCAAGTGAGAAGGGAAAGTGGAGGGCAAATGGATCCCCCCACTTGATCTCCCAATTGCAGTTGTGAGAGGGGCACTAACCGTCTTCAGCTTGTGACGGATAGTGTCCGTTTTCAGTGAGAAAAGCTGATAAAACAATCGGTATTTACAAACAAAGGGACGTACTACCCGAACGAAATGTTGCAAATCGTTATGAAAACTAGAGGCGATCAAATGCGTGTTTGACCAATCATATGTGGGCTCACCTTGATATTTGGCCCATGGACAAGCGGGTTAATGAATTGGCATGGGTTAGCCGGTTAGGCCTTTGTCATCTTTTAAATCTCGTGGTCATACCCATCAAATTTATAGGCCGAACCAACTGGATTCAATGGAGGGGGAAACTTATGAACAACTTTAATTAAAACTTGTTTTATTTACTACGGAAATTTTTCATGGTACCCCTGATTTTAAGAATGCTTGATAAAAGTGTCTGTTCAGTGTAAACCCCTGGGGAATACAGGAATGCAACCAGGGTTCAAACTGAGCATAAAAATATCAAATTGACTTAACAATTTCTGAAGTATTTTGACAAACAATTTGAGGATGTTATTGACTACTTTTTCAAATTTCAAGATTTTAGGAGGTCTTTTAGTTTTTTAAACACAAATAGTAACTCAAACAGTCAGAAATGGATCTTGACTGAGATTGAATAATGTAACTCAAACTGAACTAGGATATAGCTACTGAATTGACTCTCACAACTTAACACAAGAGGACAACTTAATAACTTGACAAATCTTGGCCTTAAATCCACAGTTGAACACAAGATTAAAGACTTAGACTTGAACAACGCAACTGAGACACGCACAACCACGCACAAAGCTACTGAGAAATGCCAAATAGACTTTAATCTACCACTCACAGCTTAAACACAAAATGGTAATTAGGCCTGGCTTAAACTACAGTCTAATGCACAAGTTTGAAGGTTGAGACATGTTTCCCAAGGTTTTGTTTTTCATTCATTCAATAACCTGAATTTTTCAATGACAGGCATGCATGTTATATAGGCATTACAAAAGGATCATGACCCCTTGGATGTAAGTATCATCTAAGGGTCCTAAAATACTCTCAACAACCAATTTAACTACTACTGAAAGTCACTTAATGACGACGAGCTCAACAGATACAATGGACAGACAATAAAGTAGTACAGTCTGAAATGCAAAAGGTAGAAAAGTAGCTTTATTTGTTTTCCTGAAATGGCTAAGTTGTGGTCTTGTCTTCTCCTTGGCTTGTTTGGTTGTTCTGGCTGGTTTATTGGGACTAAATGTAATACTCCGTATTTTTGAGTACTTGGCACTCGGCCGAGTAAAGCTTACTCGACCGAGTGGATTGGGTACTCAGCCGAGTAGATTGTACTCGAACGAGTAGGTTGGTCTGTTGTTTGAGCTATATTATGTTCTTAGGGTACTCGGCCGAGTGTGGTAAGCACTCGGCCGAGTAAGTCGTACTTGACCGAATACATATGGTACTCGATCGAGTACACCGGTCTGAGGATATTTCGCGGACGACTTGATTAAGGGTTTTAAGAAGAGATTAAGTCATAATTGCAGTTACGTTCTTAACACAAAAACCCTATTTATCTCAAAACTATCTCAAATCTCTCAAGAACAACCTTAATCATCTCGTGCCGGATTTGATCTCTCACTGCCGTGTTGATTGTGTCGGTAAGTAATTCTACTATGTGAATTTGTTTGAATAATCGAAATGATAATTGAATTGGGGGGAAAAGGGAATATGATTAGTATTGATTGTATGATTAGAAGGGGACTTCGTTCTGATACTTACTTGTCTTCGTGCGGAACATGCTAATAAGGTAGAATTTTCCCTACTCAGTACAGTATGCTAATTGATGTGATAAGATGCATTGTTTATATTACTTGTTTGATTGATATGATGGTGGAGATGGAGTTCGGGTTTGGATTTTTGGTTGTTACTATGGTTACTATGGTTACTGTTTGGTGACTCCGTCGGGAGAAGGTTTCACACCCCGAGTTCGCCTCTCCTAGTTCTCCCGCTAAAGGGGAGATGTGCACATTAATGTTTGGGGTAGATGGAAGTTCGATGCCTATGGCTACGGTCTAGGGTCAATTGGTGGTTTTTGTAAAGCAGGGATGGTAACCCGAGTCTCCTGAGGTAAGTGCTGCGTTGACCCTCCTGTTTCTCTTTCGCTTTTACTTGTCTTGTACGTTGGTCGGTATATTCTGTTACTTACCCTATTTAATGTTTTCAAAACTACTATGATCCATTGGGGAATGATGAAAAGGTGATCAATATGTAGCTAGATGAGCTGCGCTGGGATGTTGATGGTGATCACCATTATTGAGTCATAGCTTCCGCGGAGTCTAATGAAGTCTTAGACATTAGTTATTTTATAGTACTTTGGCACACTGTTATTTGGATTGTTTGGTAAGATGGTATGCCGTCTATTTGAGACCGTGTATGAGATTTAAATATTGATTTAATAAAGTATTGTTTCTTTATCGCTTGATTTGATATGTGTTGGAGCTAGTGTCCTCCAAAATTAGTGTGATAACGTGTATAAATCTCTTACAGGTTCACAGGGTATACTTAGTATTCTTATCAGTTGATTAACATTTATCGATAACGGTTGGCTTGCTAGAAGTTTGACGTTATTGTCATTTTAAATGGCGGTGATCAACTGGTCCCTAAAAGTCACACCTAAAGGATGTGAGAGATATGATTATTTGAAAATATAATCATATTGATGCCTTATATGACTAAAAGGTTAGTCGATGTATATGACTAAAAGGTTAGTCAATGTAATGATGATACGATTATTTAATACGATTAAATAATACTAGCTGAGACGAATTAAATGTTAATTCGTAATTGAATATAAACTGCTATATCTAATTAATGTATATAATGTAATTATTTAATACGATTAAATAATGTAAGCTTAAACGAATTAAATGTTAATTCGTAATTAAATATAAACTATTATATTAATTAGAAAATTATAAATATACGATGTTTATAATTGACGTATATATTATAATATTACATTCACATATTATACATTAAATAAATAAAAGAAGGAAGAATCCTATCTTGACTCCAATTCCTAATACAAGTAGAAGAAAAAGAGGGAAGACTCCTCCCTCTACTAGACTTCTATTTGGACGTGTAAAAGGAGAGAGGAGGAGAGTTCTATATAAACTCTTCTTCTCTACATAATTCATCATTCAATTCTTGACACAAAAATCATCAGTAATTTTTGTATTCTTTCTAGCAAAAGAAAAGGCATATCTCAGAGCATCTTGGGTGCAACAATTAGGAGAATATCGATTTCGATATTGTTCATAGGCCAAATTTGCTAGGACCAAAGGTTAATTCTAAATTCCTATAATTTTATATTATGCAATTCATTTATGCCTCGTAATTCATATACTATAGT